>JAVTVY010013226.1:0-55618 GCA_036873755.1 Hanleya hanleyi | reverse complement strand
TATCTTGCACAACTAAACATAAGGGGAACCTGTGTACAAAATTTGAGAAAGATCCATGCAGTACTTCCTGAGAAATCACGATAACAAAGTTGCATGGGAAAATCCAAGATGGCCGCCTGTTGGCCATATTGGATTTTCGAATCAGACCAGAAAAGGTATCTTGCACAACTAGACGACAAGGAGAACCTGTGTACCAAATTTAACAACGATCCTTGCAGTAGTTCCTGAGAAATCGCAATAACAATGTTTCATGGGGTAATCCAAGATGGCCGCCTGATGGACATATTGGATTTTGGAATCGAACCAGAAAAGGTATCTTCACAACTGGACCACAACCTGTGTATCAAATTTGAGAAAGATCCCGAGAAATCATGATAACAAAATTTCATGGGGAAGTCTAAGATGGCCGCCTGGTGACCATATTGGATTTTCGATTTGGACCGAAAAAGGCATCTTGCATATCGATACCCTAAATTTGAGAAAGATCCATGCAGTAGTTCCTGAGAAATGACGATAAAGTTTCATGGGGAAATCCAAGATGGCTGCCTGGTGGCCATACTGGATTTTCAAATCGGACCAGGAAAGGTATCTTGCACAATCAGACACCAAGGGGAACCTGTGTACCAAATTTGCAGTAGTTCCTGAGAAATCGCGATAACAAGGTTTCATGGGGAAATCCAATATGGCTGCCTTGTGGCCATATTGGATGTTCGATTCGGACCGAAAACGGTATCTTGCACAACTAGACCCTAAGGGGAACCTGTGTACCAAATTTGAGAAAGATCCATGCAGTAGTTCCTGAGAAATCGCGATAACAAGGTTTCATGGAAAAATCCAAGATGGCCGCCATGTGGCCATAGTGGATTTTCGAATCGAACCAGAAAAGGTATCTTGCACAACTAGACCCCAAGGGGAACCTGTGTACCGAATTTGAGAAAGATCCATGCAGTAGTTCCTGAGAAATCGCGATAACAAGGTTTCAATGGGAAATCCAAGATGGCTGCCTGGTGGCCTCAAGCCCTTCTTGCTTTGAACCCTAATAATAATCCGAACAATAATAAAAGTCTTCCGATTTTCAGTGAGAGCCAAGTAATATAGAGTTTTTGATAGGAATACGAACCTGCGCATCTAAAACCCCTCGGCTATGGGTGCCAGCCATTCACAATCTATTCAATTTGAACCATACATGTACTACTTCGAAAATATCAGGAACATCAAGCAGTCAAATATACAGATTATCAAAAAACTTGCAATCAGAAATGGCCGCAAAGTTTTCCGTCCAATCAGAGAAACCGGCAGTCATTACTCGTCTCTTGCTGTATCTATGACGTATACCAATCATACTGAACACTTGTCTGAACAGTATCAAAGGATATATAGATCATCAATGATTTTACATAAATTGAAAATGGCTGCCAAGGTTTCCATCCAATCAGAGAAGTGTCTTTAGTGTCTTGAAGTACTGATGATGTATACAAAGTCTTGCATCAAACACTTGAACAGTACCAGAGGTATAGATTTTGCATAAATTAAAGATGGCAATAAAGTTTTCCACCTAATCAGAGAAATTGGTTGTCATTAATTGTACGTTTCTTGATGTATCGATGATTTGTAGTTTCATATGAAGCACTAAAATGATATCAGATATAGATCATTAATGATTTTGCATAGATTAAAATGGTTGCAAAGATTTCCGTCAAATCAGAGTTCCAGTTCTGTCATTCATCGTAAGTCTCTTGATGCAATGATGATGTATATCAAATTTTACATTGAGCACTTGAACGGTATCAGAGATAGAGATCATTAATGATTTTGCATAAATTAAAGATGGCTGCCTATCTTTCCCGTCATTCTGAAGAGCTGATGTGGTTATTCATTGCAAGTCTCTTGATACATTGATGCTGTATACCAAGTTTCATATAGAACACTTAAATGGTATCAGAGATATACATTAAAACTTTTGCATAATTTAAAGATGGCCGCCAAGATTTCCACCCAATCAGAGAAACCAGTTCTATCATTCATCATAAGTCTCTTGATGCATCGATGATGTTTACCAAATTTTACATCGAGCACTTGAACGGTATCAGAGATAGAGATCATTAATGATTTTGCATAAATTAAAAATGGCCGGCCATCCTTCCCGCCTCTCAGAAGAACTGATGTGGTTATTCATTGCAAGTATCTTGATACATCAATGCTGTATACCAAGTTTCGTATAGAACACTTCAATGGTTTTGGAGAAATACATCATTAATGATTCTGCATAAATTAAAGATGGCCGCCAAGGCTTTCACCCAATCAGGGAAACTGGTTTGGTCATTCCTTTAAAGTTTCTTGATGTATCGATAATCTATACCAAGTTTCACACTGAACAGTGAAATGGTTTCCGAGATACACAAGATGCATGGTTTCGCATAAATTAAAGATGGCCACCAAAGTTTCTACCCAATTTGGTCCAGATTCAGTAGAGTTCTGGGTCACGAGCATATGGATGTGCATGGCAAGTTGTATTGATAATCTATACCAAGTTTCACAATGAACAGCGAAATGGTTTCCGAGATACACAAGTTTCATGGTTTCACATAAATTAAAGATGGCCGCCAAAGTTTCCACCCAATCGGGTCCAGATTCAATAGGGTTCTGAGTCACGAGCATATGGATGTGCATGGCAAGTTTGGTGTGCCAACGGTAAGTCGTTCTAAAGATATCTTGGTAACGAGAAAGC
The DNA here is from genome assembly GCA_036873755.1 of Hanleya hanleyi. Lineage (NCBI taxonomy): Eukaryota > Metazoa > Mollusca > Polyplacophora > Lepidopleurida > Hanleyidae > Hanleya > Hanleya hanleyi. The sequence goes on along the minus strand of JAVTVY010013226.1, from coordinate 52,890 downwards.
TTTGACGGTTTCGCATAAATTAAATATGGCCGCCCAAGTTTCCAACCAATCGGGTCCAGATTCAATAGGCTCGTGGTTGACCACCCAACAATCCTGCATACCAAATTTAAAGTCTCTAGAAGCAACGGTTTGGCTTCTAGACCGGTCACAAGAATTGTTGACGAATTTTCCGTGACGTTGCCATGGAAACCGCAAAATTCATTACAAAGGAGATGGTATTGTAAGGCGGGGTTTCTGCCCACAGCCAGCCGACTCATAGGAATGTACATTTCTTCTCTCCATCTGTCAATCACAATGCAATGTACAACTTGTCGTCGGCGGCAACTGTCAATCAACGGACTGAATGTTACGGTGAACCAGGATAGCTTCACATATATTCGGTACCTAGGCGTTATTATTTCACCACGTTGCAGTCGATTTTACATGCACATATTGGAGAAAACACAATTTAGGCGAATATATTACCGCTGTAACAGGTAGCGACTGATCGTTCGATTTCAATGTTTGACTAGCCCGTAATGTTCACACGGTGTCGTGTCATCGGTTAACAATATTTATTTTACTGTTAATTGGTCCATAATGATAGCCTAAAATCTCATTTCAGATATACAGAATGCAATTTTGAAATGAGAAATGAGAAATGAGAAAAAATGAGAAAGATTGAAATAACGTGTCGACGTCACACATGTTGCCCTCCCGGGATTCGAACTCGGTAAAAGAAAATTTCGAGGTGCTTGTCATCCAACGTGCGTATCCACTACACCACGACATACGAACAACTTTAACAGGCTATTTTGTCACTTTAATCCACTTACGAAAACTTCAAACGTTATGAATCATAACTTTTCATTTTTTGGTATGAAGGACTCCTTGGACCAAAAAGATCTTCCAGCAGTGGGAATATAATGTTACCACACAACACCAGGTTAAATGGCGTTTTGGTCCAAGGGGTCCTTCGCGTCTAAATGCGTGTCTGAAGACTCGATTTAGACCCTTTTTTCACGAAATAGCACAAGCTGTGGATTTCAGTTTCATGTGATAACTATAATCAGAACGCAATCGCACTAAAACTTTCACATATTGTGTACTTATATCTTGTCTTGCCGTTACATTAAAACATAAGTATTTTTAGGACATTTTATTTTTTCGATTTCAACCGCACCACGTATAGGCCAAAATCCCGCCTTATCGTGCCATCACCTTTCCCCAATTCGATAGGCTTGTGGCTGACCACCCAACAATCCTGTATACCAAATTTGAAGAAACGGTTTGGCTTCTAGACCAGTCACAAGAATTGTTGACGACTGACGACCAGACGACCGTACGACCGACCGGACGTACTTGCCGACGACCAGACCCCACAGCCTAATAGGCTGAGGGGTAAAAAACTAGTCCACTGATGCTCCCCGTCTCGGTTGGTATCGTGCCAATGTCAGTGGATCATTTTAGGTGGTCTCCCAGATGGAGCTAGTGATACTGTCAGCTGTGCTAGCTGTGTGGAAATTACGTGGATATATGTCTATTTGTGTCGCTTTGTTAATCAATTTTACGATTGAAACAGTTAAACTTGAGAAAGAAATTTCATCTTGTAATTTTTTTGTTTTATTCGATTGTTACTTGTATGAAAGCAGACATCCCTTTCCTCATCCGACTTGTGCAATGGAATCTCTCAATAAACACCTGTACTTGACGGGTGTTGACTTCACATAACCGTGCTAAATCGTGTAATAAATGCACGGTAAGCTCGATGTTATTGACACAAGTGTTATAGAATACTGAACATCGCTCTAATTGGATAGAAGGAATTCAGCTGGTGCTTCCTGGATAACGCACAGAACTTGCGTTCCATCATCTCCAAACTAAATTGATACCCATGAACTTTTGATTAAAAGCAGAATAGATTTGACAATTGCCCATATCTCGAGGATTCACTCGGTTACCACATGGCTACGAACAGAGTACCTAAATAATATATAGCCCTTACGAGTATGTCGTGAGGGCTATATATTATTTAGCTACGAACAGAGGTATCAACGTATGATCGTACCATGCGTTCGGATAATGCATCCTCGACTGAAAAGGGTCCAGAGTTCTGATCATTTATTTAAGATTTACAGAGTAGACCAGTGTTCTAATCCAGAAATAATGTTTTCATAGGTGTGCTCAATGGTTATTTTACGCGCAGTTAGTTTGGAAAAGTTTTATTTTAGGGCAAGGGCGAAGTAACTTTCCGTAAAATAACCATTGAGCACGCCTATCAAAACATTATTTCTATTCTATTGCACTACTCAAATTGATTATTAACAAAAATTATAAGAAAAGGTTGAAATAATATGGTAAACTTTGGCATCCTTTCTCCCCTTTGTTGAAAAAAAAAACTCGTCCACTGATATTGGCACGATGCTCCCGTCTCGGTTGGCATAGTGCCAATATCAGTGGACGAGTTTTTGTGGTCTCTCCAATGGGAAGCGATACTGTCAGCTGCGTCATCTTCGTGGAAATTAATAACTGTTGTGTCTCTTTATTATCGATTTCACGATGGAAGTTTCCTCAGGACAGTGCGAAAGCAAAACATACGCAAATGAGGGGAGGCAACTCTTAACAGATTATCTTGCCTTGTTCAGGAGTTCCTCCCCATGCTCTACTTGAGCTGGAAACAAGTTCATTGGAAACCACTGCAAAACTTGACGCCCCCCTATGAATTATGTCGTTTTTGAAATATTTGTGTGAGAAACAGTAACTTTGGGATTGGACCATTTTTGGAACAATCACTGAAATCAGAACAATCACTGATATGAAGATTCACAACCCTGAATCATTTGTCAAACTGAACAGAGATTGTCAGAGATTTGAGAGAAAGAACTAAGTAAATCCGAACTGAAGTTATGACGTCATAGTGGTCTCTTTCATATAATTTTAGCAATATTGCCAATGTATCAGCTGAATGAAAGCATACCATTACAACCTTACCATGTTAAATCAACTAAAGGTGTTATCATATACGTAGTGCATGTAGGACATTTCTTCTCTCGTACTAGTATTATTCTATTTTATGGTTTTGGAGTGTAACCATGCAAACAGATATAATTTCATATTTGCTAGACAAAATTGGATTTCCCATAGTAATACACATCTATCGATGATTTTTATGATTTATGGTGTAATTATCTGTGTACAGTACATTATTTCATTTCTCTGCTGTACATGTAGGTTAATGAGAAATCTTCGGTTTCTGACTAAAAAATGGGGTGACAGAGAGATTGAAATTGTTGCTTAAAAGCCTCTTGAGAATTCAACTGAAACAATAGAATTATTAAACATTTGTTCAGCTACATCAGTCTATAATTTAGCTCAGTCGAGCAGCTTTTCCTAAACCTGCTAAAGGAATGACACCCGCCAGACTGCAAATTCTTCAAATTTTTAAAAGCCCACTTTTCGGCAAGTAAACTCAATTTCCAAAAGTTGCAAAAACTCAATTTGTAATTGTTTTTCATCATGGTTACCACAATTCAAAAAGTGTCTAAATAACCCCTGGAATGTCATACATATGACGTCACAAAACGCCAGCTGTGCATGCTCAACCACCATTTGAGATGTTCTCAATTTTGATTGGTCAGCTGGACAGGTCGACAGCGAAGGAAAATACATCAGAAAAGCTCTGAAGTAGTGGAGGAACTTAACTAATTCAAGGGCCTTAACTCATGAAGGTTAAGCTTTTATCGCTATCTTCAAATAGAATACTTATGTAAGGCGTATTTGCCTGATACCTGCCAGTTTATCAACTTCAAAATTATCTCTCCATGTAGTAAGCATAGGAGAACTGTGAGGCGTACTACCAGCACTACCCAAAATGCTACCTGTTAAATCACTGGGTCGATACTTAAATCAATGGTATGCCGAGGAAATTGAGCAGCCCTCACCGATTCTTGTTCTTTCCATTTTGATTTCTGGGAAAGAAAAGACAAAAGAGATTTCTTTTTTCGTAATTTCTTTTAATTATTAAAAAAAAGATCTCTGACGAGAATGGCACAAATCGGAAAAAATTCAGCACATGGATCATGACAATTGATACATTCACACATACAAAATCATAGACGCACTCACCACCATATGTCCACATTACAAATTAATATATATATTTCAAATAGTTTAACATGTGCATTGTCTGATAAGAAAAAAGGCTGGAATCCATAGTGTGGAGGGTCCCTCAAAAGATGTAAAAGAAAAGATTCCATTTAAAAAAAAAACATGTCAACAGAAACAACTCAGTTCATCTTATCAATCAACCAATATTTAGTGTCTAGGATCCTCCAAAAAAAGAAATATTTCGGCCGTTAGACTCCCTAACTTTATCTAACGACTCAAACAACTTCTCTTTAGCGACGTAGTCTTGCGAGTTAAAGTTGAGTCTGAGTATGATATTCAGTGCAGACATATCATAATGGTGGCAACCCGAGTAACGGAAGAATGGTCGCCTCGAATAGTTACAGCCCACATTTTGGGCCCCTGTGGGGTTTATGCATTCCTCCATCAGGGCACATTTCACCCATGGAAGCATGAGCTCTTGGTGAATCCGGTACGTATTATACACTACCAGGTGATTAGACTCGACAGCGTGGTGAAAGTAGAAGTTTTCCTTGGTCGTTTTGAAATATTGGAACATTTTGGCGTGAGTGAGGGCTGACGTTGGGGTCTCTATGGTCCAGCCAACTAGCCCCACCTCTTGTGCCTGGCTCAATGATTGGTTGAGCTGACTGGATATAAAATATAGGCTGGGATCCACCCAAATCACAGCCCCATACTCTTTCAGGATCTCCTACAATGTCAAATAGAAAAGTTTTAGCAATTAGTATTTCAGGTACAAGTTAAAATTTTGATGAATTCCACACACAAAAAAAAATTAGAGAATGTTCTGGTGAAAACATTCCTGAAAATGAACACCTAGCACCCCCTGCAAATCAAAATGAGATGTCTCTTCTCCGTATACAGATATCATGGGTTAACAGGTCATGGTATGTACCATATCCTCTGAAGGGGGCGACAGGTAATGGTTAATGTCCTGTGCCTTATTTTCAGGCTTGTCATATAAGCTTCTGAAAATTTGGAAAATGCATTCTCTGTGAATATTGATATGGAAATGAAATTAGTAGCTAATTTACTCAAGCAATTTTCATCCATATTTGGATGGAGATCATCAACAAAGTAAACATAGCATATGCTTTATTCAGAATGTTCAGAAAGTTTTGCATTCTGATATATTTAATTAGTCTAATTAGCTAAACAATATACATACATGAATGGTATGTCCCATTATAACAACAGTCTTGACTTTAACCATGGTCATAAGCCGACCTAAGTGTATTCCTTCTTACCTGAATACATAGTGGTCTGTAGGCTCTCATATACTTGTAATGTATATGTGATGGAAATTTGGAAAAGTCAAAGGTTTTCACCATACACGAGGAAGAACTATTGCACTGTCTTTTCAACTGGAACAGAAACACAAAACAAAACAAAATTACTTGGTACTCTGGGGCATTCAGAATAATTTGGTTGCTCATTTGTCTCTTTGAAAGATAAAATGATGCATTATCTAACCATCTTCATACACTAGGCGACTTCTCCATTCACACTTAGAATTAGCCTAATATATCAGCCCACCCGTTTTATTCAGAAGAATTTATAAATAGATACGAAATCGTCTATGGCCTTTAATTCATTTGAATTTCGAAATGTGTCATATGGGTTGGTTATTGATTGGCTGTGCTATGTATCTGGCTGAATCTACCACCAATGACCATATTAGGAGAATGATGAATTATACTGAAAGACTACATTGCCCAACACAAAGTCGTTCTGTAGGTACATGTAGGTTCTGATGGTCTCGTCTATGGTTTGTTGAGAGAATTTACCACAGATCAGGCCCGTAGCCAAGGGGGGTTTTCTGGGTTCGGAAATTTTACATATTTTTCTCATATAAATGCCCTTTTCAACACTGAAGCGAACCCCCTATTTGCCCCTTTTCCCATACAGCGAACCCCCAGCTGTGCCCTTTTGGACTGAAAGCAAACCACCCCTCAGTAAATCCTGGCTACGGCCCTGCAGATATTGAATGCTACAGTTGGTCTGATCTAGCAAGGCTACTTCAAAGTGTGAATGGAGAAATCAGCATGAGCACGAGGATGTTTCAAACAGATTGCGTTTTATATGGGCAATGATTTGGTCACCTGGGTCATTACCAACATCACTCATTTTGAAGATCCCAAATACATTGTAAGCCATAGCAAAAGTTTCAAATTTCAAGGATCCCTGATAAAAGGTTTGTATAAATCTAAAGCAGATCTTCTACAGTTTGCCCAACAAGTAAACCATGCACCCATACATACCGTTACAATTTGCAAACCATCTACAGATCTTCTGCAGATCATATAAGATCCCCTACATCCTACGATTATAGAATAACAGTTTCCTTCTCAGACAGCTCTCATACTATTTTCCTACCAAATGCAGACCCTGCTGTGCCAGTCTTTCGGACCTCAGCCAATCAGATTGCAACACAGTTGCCAAAGTCTTTGAGGAGGAGGACGGAATTTGGCTTAATGTCACACTCAAGTTTGTTTCACTCATATGGTGACAGTCAGTTTGGTTGGTGGAGAAAGCCGGAGTACCCGGAGAGAACCACCGCCCTTCGGCAAGTAACTGACAAACTTTCACACATGGACCAGCGCCAAAGTCTTTGAATTGGCAGTACAAATGTGGCTGGAAAACTAGTATTCCATGAAACCTGTAATGATTTAGCATTTGAAACATTTGGAATTTGGAGAATTGATCAGTATTCACAAGCATGACCATGAGGACAGGTGAGCTGGGTTCGTCATGCATGTGCCAGTACATACCATAAATACGTCTGACGAATCTAATCCTAGGTCGTAGAAAATCATGAGGTAGGAGGGCAGATATTTCTGCACTGATCTCAGCAGGTGAAGTGCGTGTTCAAGCTCATCCGAGGTCACACTGCTGCCGACAACCGGGAGATGCGGTCCTGGCGTGTGAGTACTCCGGCGTTGTGAAAACAGTGAGGGGCGATTGGTGAAGCCTAGAATCTCCAGATAAATGGGATCAACCTCCAATTCCTGTCCACTCTTCATATTTGATGGGAGGTTTTTCAGGTTACTGATCTTCCGGTGCGTCTCAGACACGATAGTCTGCAGGTTTGGAGACGGGCTGATGAACAGCCATATTGCCATTGTGGTCAGTAGAACAAACAGGACCCCTATGTAAAAGTTTTTGGTTTTCATTTGTTCCAGCATAGGTATAAACGACTGACATGCCAAAAATGTCACCTCCACCATTCAGGGATTAAACTCTAGATATTGAAGACTAGTTCATTTTTCACGAGTAATGGTACTGTTCTCAGCTTCTCCTTCCAGCCAGTATCCATCTCCAGTGCTAGCGCATGTCCGAGTACAAGGAGCTACATTGTGCATACCCACATACATTACTTCCACGGGAGCTTAACTGCAAATAAATATAAAATAAAGCAATATGAATGTGTCAATTGAATGGGCTACCTGTATCTGACAGGTTGCAAGGTCTCCCAAATGTCAAAGTTTTGGTTTGTAATAAGCAGTTTAGGGCGATTCTTCTGTCTAAAATGCATGTAAAAAAGGTCGTTCCTTGCTCTATAAATCAGTTCACATATAATGAATTCAGCGAAATCCTCTCGAGGCGCACACGGACAGATATATATCGCCATCCATCTAATTTGCATAATAATAGGCCAAATATCTCTCATGCTGTTAAAACAACACTGACTGGTTCTTCAAATGACAAATTAATTTTAGGACAAGGAACAATAAATAAACTAATGCACCCGAAGTTTTGAAGCATTGAGCAACTTATTGATCTTAGTATTTTCCCAAACCTGTGAAATATGTCAAAATATCCCAATTAGAATATATGTCAGTGTCCAAACTTGGATTTAAGGGGGTGATACATGTACAACTACCTTTTTTTTTATAGAATCACAGGTGATCTGATTACTAATTTGCATTTCAGTCGACGGACCAACAATCTATGTCTCTAGAGTGTTGGTCTGTCGACTGCAGCATTGACGGTAGATTGGAGTGTCGGAGTACCGTTTTCGTTTACCAGTTAACAGTTAACAGTTTATCCCTGGAAGGATTACAGGGGTCCCACATTCCGATACATACAATGTGAAACTGTGATACAGTTCTGAATTGTAAAATATGATTGAGAAATGAATGAATGTGCGATCTTCATCATCCGATAATGATGGAAAAGCCAGTATATCAAAGAATAGCCAACTTAAGAGATTGAAGCAATTATATAAAGCACTCACCACAAATGAACTCGTAAAAATGACCAAACTCTCTTCAGAATTGACGTCACTTCCGCTTTTTTCAGATGACGTCCGGTGAGCCGACTATCAACATGTGACACTGACATGACAAGCAGCATGTGAGTGACGCGCCAGCGTTTGAACTCAAGAAATTTTATCTTTTGTGGGTCCTAACCCCTTAAAAGGTATACAGCATACCAGTGTTGTGAAGTTAATAGTGTTCTTGATTGCAGCATCGTAAATCGCTGTAAACTCCCGTTGTCGCTGTACTCTTTTGGTCGTCTGCATTCAGTGGAATTTCATTTTCAGACCTCCAAATTAGCACGTCACGGTCTAGCCAAGATTCATATAACACTATGACGCCCCATATAATTCTCATATTTATTGAGGGTAGAGTCTGCTTGACTAACTTTGAATCGAATTGTCTCTAAGAGGCTTGACACACCGAACTGTGCTTAACTGTGTGGGGAAATGCTACGAAAGAAAATCTAAATCGTGTCTTACTCCTACAAAAACGTGCAGCACGTATCATTCTTGATGTCTCCTTTGACACTCCAAGTGCAGATCTCTTCATTCAGTTGGGTTGGCTAAATATCCATGATCGGCTAAAACTACAAAAGGCAATCTTGATGTATAAAGTGGTTAACAAACTTGTCCCTGCCTACTTATATACCAATTTCAAATCCACTGAGGATATTTATTCTAGGTCTCTTCGTTCCACAGGAAACAATAATCTGTTTATACCAAGGCCATCTACAGAAAAATTCAAACGTTCGTTAATATATTCAGGTCCTATATTATGGAACTCCTTACCGCCAGCAGTGAAGGCCTCCTGCGACGTTAAATCCTTTAAAAAGAATATGTGTTCGTACCTCAAAACGGCTACGTAATTATAATTGGCCTGTACCGTAGCAAATATTTAGGGACTTGGGAGTTGTCTGCTCCTTATTCTGTAGCTTCAGCTGTCTGTGCTTCTTTATTAATTCTGTTATTATTGTAGATATATTTGTGCTTTGCACTTTCTGGTGCTTTCCTGTTGTTGTTTGAGGAACTCATGTAAGATTGGTTCGCCAAATGTCCTTCCTCGTTAAATAAAGTATTATTATTATATTATTATTATTATTAACTCTATCAGTGATAGTATGTGTCTGTACCCCAGATTAGTGCGTTATACGGTGGAGATTAGGCTAGGTTAACTGGAATCACAGGCCCGCAATACAAGAGTTTTGGGGGGTGTGGGCGGTGGTATTTAAGGGTGAAGTGTCGAAATATGGGGTCTCTATATATAACCCCATGCTTTATATAAATCCACATCAAGGTGTGAAACGGAGTTTAGGTGAATGGAGAAATAAATTGTTTACCGCCAAACAAAATACATCAGCATATTCTATAAGTATCACTTTATATATTCCCGTCGTCAAATTAGTGAATTTGTGCAATTTTTTACCTTTGCCAGGCGATTCAAAATCCAACGTAACTGTCCATCCATCTCGGAACAGTTAGATTATGGCGGGCTTCGTTCTCAATTCTGATTGGTCAGTCGTGACAGCTGATCAGTGCATGACCTCTCTTGCCGAAGGCGTGTCATGACTGACCAATCAGAATTGAGAACGAAGCCCGCCATAATCTAACTGTTCCTAATTACGTTGGATTTTGAATCGCCCGGCAAAGGTAAAAAATTGCACAAATTTATAGAGATCCCATATTTTGACACTTCACCCTAATACCACCCCCACCCCCCCGAAAACTCTTTGTTTTGTGGGCCTGTGCTGGAATGTAGGTACAGAAATTACGTTATGTACAATGTGTTAATTGCAGACAACCCGACCCGTAAAGCACACTGACTATGGGAGTATAGTTTAGGTGTGAACAAAATAAATTGGCATAAAGTCTATTTAATGGCAAAATCGTTTCCATTAGAAACCTTGCAGACTATGGAATCTACAATATAAATTAATACAAAGATGTCTAGTTACGAATGTACATCTCATTAAAATGAGAAATTTTGTCTGAGCCCTCATGTATGTTCTGTCATGAAGAGCAAGAAACTTTAGAGCATTTATTTTGTAATTCCGTCTGCAATCAGTCTTTAAACGTCAACGGCCTGTTCAATTTCTCTTGGATGCCGCCATTATATTCATACAGGTCACATGATCTGCACTTCTGCATTGCATCGTATCGTATCATGCAGATCACGTGACCCATGCAAAGATAACGGTGGTACATGTACCCATGAGAAATTCAAACGGCCGTTGATGTTTGAAGACTAATTGCAGACGGATCAGCTCTCCACGGCAATCAAACTATTTGCTGAACTCAATAAAAGCAATGGACAGAGACTCAGAGTGGGGAGGGGTTGTTTTATGGCTGGATAGAGCCGTAATGCCCATGGAACCATGTGGTCCCTGAGTATATTCAGTTACAGGAAGCCTGGCGTAGTAGGAATGAATGAAGCCATGTAAACTTGGCTAGAACTGTACTTTGGAAATATCTGTGTAGCTGCCATGCAGACCTACTGTCTATCCAAGAAAATATATCCGGAACGGCTTAGGTCTACATCTTCACCAGCCAAGTCAAATACATCACAAAGCTCTCTACGTCGATGTACAGAGCAACGTGATGTGACTTGGGGTGAGTGAGTGAGTAGTAAGGTTTACCTTCGTTTTCAACCTTGTTTCAGTCATATCACGACGGTGCCTACATGTTCCAGAACACGGGCGTGCTCACAGTTCCTATTACTCTGGACACTGATCAGTCCAGCCAGTACAGCACCCGGTCACCCATCCAAGTATTGACCAAGCTTAATGTTGCTTAACTTCGGTGATCTGACGAGAGCGCTATAAGCCGGTTAGAGAAGATGTAGGCCCACAGCAAGTCTGTCTTATCATGAAATATTGGTTGTACACTGAAAATTGCATGTCGGGTCAATTTTGGATTAGTGGATTTTTTTACCAGAGATGGGTGCACAAGATCAAGTACAAGACCAAGTAGAGAGCTTTGCGATGTATTTGACTTGGATGGTGAAGATGGATCAAGTAGAACTCATTTTAAAGTTGGATTCCATTTCCAGGGGTCGAAATAATAAAAAAAATCTACCTGTCCCAGCAGTATCTCAACAACACAGCTTTTTTGAGCCGAAGACAAAAAATTCTGCCAGGTCTAAATTTTTCAGTCAATGAAAAATCACTTCCACTACATTTACATTCTACTCTTTAGGGGACAGGTTTTCATTTTGTAAACAAGAGCATTGGGTCTGGATGACCACAACTCATGTCTCTATCTGAAGTGTGTCCTTGAACGTGGAGAATGTAGCGGAAGTGATTTTTCATTGGCTGAAGAATTTAGACATGGCGGAAAATTTTTCTTTGGCTCAGGAAGGCTGTGCTGTTGTGAGAATGCTCGAATAAACTATCAATGGAATGTTTAAAATGGATTTCAAGCTCATAGATTTAACTTAAAAGATGGATTTCATTATTTTGGTGGAGAATATGCATATAAAGTATCATTTTCTGATTGCCAGATACTTACATCTGGCAGCTACACAGATATTGCTGGTTAATCGGGCAGACCCATCCTCCATAATCTGATAATGCAGGTCTGTAATGTCTGTATACTCTGTACCAGCCCTGAACGCAAATTAGGGCAATACAGTGTTATTTACTTGAACATTCCGTTTAAAGTTAACAACCAATGAATGGACAACGTTAGAGCATGCTTCGCCATGTTTACAGACAACCCGAGTTTATAACGAGTCTGACAATACCTACTCTGTAGAACAGTCTCTTTAATGTGATTGAGGGAATGACACATGGGCATCGCTCCAGTCAAACAATCATGGATACATACAATGAGGTTCAAAGGGGATGAAATATATATGAGACAATTCATGGCTTTTAATTTGCTCACATGGCAAGTTTCTTTGTGAAGCAGAAAACTTTGTCAGATATCAATACACTTGGGCTGATCTATCCAGGGCTGATCTATCCAACTTTTCAGGAAATATATAAATAAGAACTATAGAGATAAATGTAGATAATGAGGGGCAATGCTATTTGCTGTTAATTTACTAGGGATATAAGTGTGAAAAGTATCGGTTGGTCTTTTGTGTAAGTTTCATTCTATTGTCCAGGCCTTTGCATTCCTGAAAAACCTCCTCTCTAGCCTTATTGTTGTATTCAGAGCCAAGCAAGGCAGTGCCTGGTTAATGCTGATTTCCTTTTTCCTTTGAAGCTGGCAGTGTCATTGCAGAGCAGCAAAATGCAATCTAAGAGGGATGAAAATATCTTTGGGACACCGCCAGAACCATTGTTTAATATGAAAGCTGCTTCTTTGTCACCTGAGATATTGGAAGAATGGTTGATACTGTTGGCTGAAGAGAATGCAAAACTGGTGAGAGCAGCTGATATCAAACAGGTGAGAGATAAGTTCACTTGTCTTTATAAACGTTTGTTCACATTAGATCATTACCGGGGTATTTCAATACATTCTTCATTGTAAAAGCATATTTACATATACATGTATCATGAATGGATATATTTTGGATACTGTTTAACATTGTGTGAAATGTCTTACATGTAGAATATAATAATTTGTAGCCTATTTCTTCTAATTTTTCGAACCGCAATTTTAGACTTAAAAGCATAAAAAACATCTTTATGTCAACTGAAGCTGAATACTGTGACATGGATATATGTTATTTATCCCAAGAACTGAAAAGACAGCTAGTGAAATTTATGGAATGTTAGCAGAATTTCTCTCTGCAGATGCCTGAAGTTAACTTTTGCCGTCTGAATAATTGGGAGAAATAGGGTATTCAATATCGGCATTGTGATTGGTTGAAAGGTCGGGTAGTATCAACCGTTATGCCCCGAGTAATGTCTTGTTACTCGGGATATATAAGATGCACGTGTGTATCAGACTCCTGTTTAGTTTGATCAAATCTAAGTACTTATGGAATAACATCCACTCACTGGTCATAAATTAATGGAATAAAGTAACATTGCATCATTTTCACTGATGTTTCGAAGATATAACTCCCCAAAAGGTGTCATTCGTTCCAAAAATGTATCGGTTTCCAAATGAAAGCAGATTGAAAGGGATGTTGCAGATTTTGTGGCACATAACTCACGGTGACATAGCAGAAAATGTGGACCATTTCATGTCTGAAGAGCCCGCTGCATTTGTCAATTGCAGGGGTGTTAAGTAATATTTTCTATGGTATCCTATTGTAACATTTGCATTCAGATACATGTTAAAACAAGAGGTTTTGGGTAACTCACTTGGGTCCCAAAAATCAAGTTTGCATATTCTAGGCAACCCAGTTCAGCTATTATATTATTAATACAAATTATTGTTTTGTATTGTGTTAACTCTGTTAATTTTTTCAACTTTCAAACTTTGTTTGAGTGATTTTTTTGCTTCAGGCATTTGTTGTATCTTTGACATCATGTTTCACAATGTTCATATTTTGGGAGTTAATTTAGGGAATTTGGAAGGAGTGGGTGACTGGAAATGAATTTAGTGAATTTTTCGCTGTCAACACATAAATATATCCATTTATTTATACTGAATGCTTGTTCATTCCAGTATGTTTTCAGAAAAGGACACACAGCGGAAATCATATTCCTGTTAGCTGACAGACTACGACTGAGAAGTGATGCCAAATATCTGGCTCTAGAGCTCTTCAATAGGTATCCTCATGTCCTGCCAACACAAGCATTTCATTTCATAGATCGGTGCAATTGTTGCTCATGTAAAGGGTAATATAAAATAATTGTTGATTGACTTCTCTAATAGTCTGACACCATTGATGGCTATTCTATCTTTTATTCCACTGGTTCTGTCAGTACCTCCGACATTCAGAAGATATTTTATGCTAGCTCATTAACTTAGGATCATGTCTTTGTGACATGCCTTCATAGTACTTGTATGGTACCTGAATGTGCAGACTTTTCACTTTAATCAGTGCTGGTTGTGGGGAGAGGGAAACTTGATTTTGTCCAAACAATACTTATTATCCACAACTCATTTTTGTACAGCAAATGTTCGATTTTTTTGTTACAGGAGAATCTGCATGTTTTCCCTGGCAAATAGCTGTTGGACTGGGAGCATAATTCAAATTGTATACATACTGTATATTTCAGAATGCCATGTGTATTAATGATTTCCTAACAAGCTTCAAAGCATGTGCATTTCCATGTTAAGAAAAAGGTTTATATAATTTCAGGTTTATGATACAGCATATCAATGACCTGTATAGACATGTGCAGAATTCTGGAAGTTTGACCCAGAGAAAGGACTGGCTGGGAATTCAGGAAAGAGTGAAGAATCAGCTGGTACTGAGAGTTGTCTCCTGCTGCCAGCTTGCTAGCAAGTTAACCTCCCATTATAGGGTATGTCACATCTGAGAAGGAGAGGATCCTATAACTTGATCATGGGATGAAAATTCCCGCTCGAGAGAAGGCGAGGAAAACCATCTCGCCAAGCTGCTAGACGAGGTTGGGATGTATTTTCCTTATCGAGAGTGAGAATTTTCATCCCTTGGTCAAGTTAATTTAATATGGGATTCTTTTCCCCGTATAATTAAATCCTTACTTTACTCAGTATTTCAATAAAATTGTCAGCAACACTCTGAGAGAAACATTGCTGGAGTGCATCATGCCTGCAGCTGAGGTCGAGCGTCTTGATTGGTCAGACTACATCGCACGCACTCATCCCATATACATGTGTGAGATGAATGATCCCAGCCCGTTTTACAGAGTACCGGTACCGTATTATATTTGAATATATTATACTCTCGGTCATAATTGACGATATATGGTAATTGTCATCATCCTACTTGACTAAATATATTTTCTCATTACCACAATCATCCGAATGCATGGTACAATCAAAGGTAGACACAGGTAGACATAGATAGACTGATAACCATGATAGCATGCTGGATCAGGTGTATATTGAACCTATATTGAACATGAAAGCAAGATGCCTCGATAATGGGCCTCAGACTGTCCCCATCACAAAAGAGAGAGCAGTTTTTCCCCTGTGAAGTACCAGCGATTTTATTTCTTTCAAATGTGTTCAGGTTCTTTGTAATATCAATCTTTATCAGAAAAAAATACAATAAATTGCGAGAAATAATGTAGCTAATTTCTACTTAGCGATCTGGTCTCTCGCTGCATCACACAGTCGTGATCCTTGTTTCTGGGTGTTTACCCTCAATCTAGCTTGCTGGCAAAACACAACATAAACAGGCTCTTTCAAACTGGGCAGACATGTGACATAATGCTTATCACAGTTGGCATCATGCCAAATACACCGTGGATCATGTCAACTGTCGACTGGGAAATGGTCAGCTCGCATGGTGATTCTCAATTTAATCCAAAAAGACCAAGTGTAGTCCTTCTGAACTGATACTAAGAAAAGTAGACATTTCCATTATCTACCAGAAGCTGCCATGACCAGGGTTTTAGATTACCCCCTTAGTACAACGTTAAACGTTGTTCCCAAATTAAGCTGCACCAAATTAGAGAGCAAAAAAATATATTTTGCATTGAGAATCAGTTTTCAATTATGCTCGTGGAGATTTCTCATAAATTAAGTGTCATTTTTGAGTGAAAGCTTACCTATTTTGCCAGAATTCAAATTTTCACTAATTTGGGCATGTTTCCCTGCCTAAAAAAACTGCTATGCCATATAAAGGGTGTGCCCAAATTATAGTAATCTAAAGCTCTGTTGACACTACACACTGTGTAAGATGAGGACGTGACTGTGCTTGTCATACATGTACCTGTACATCTACCTCTGTATTCTGATTATTTTAGGTTGTCTCTGTTTCAAGGGCACAGCGGTTCATGGCTGAGACAGGACATCAATACACCCATGAAAGCATACTGAAGTCAGAGTTAAGGGTTTTGAAGACTTTGGATTTCAAAGTGAATGTATTGTCTCCTCTTATGTACCTAGAGTGCCTGCTGGAAATTATAGGTAAAAATATGCATGTATCAATTAAATGATTCACTTGCCATGATTCAATAAGCTGTACATTGTATTTTGTTTTCTTTGGAATTTGAATGTTAGAATTTTCCCCCGATATTATAAATGTTGGATTACATGGACTGATCCGTAATTGTAGTTTGACCACCTCTTGTACCCCTCAAAGTTCAATCACATCTGTCTCTCACCTCAGTACAATTTTTTATTTGGGCACCCTTGGAGGTCAGTGTTTTTGACTTAATTAATACCTAATTAGTAGTATACGAGTACAAACATATTTTGGATAATTTGGTCAGCAATATTTGACCTGCAGTTTTCGTAATCTGAAATTAAATTCTCGCATCGCAGAATTTCTTAATTTATTCTTAACAATCAATCAAAGAAATAAATACAGAAATTGCACATCAAAATGAATGTGAAGATCATATATTTATAACATTGGTTTACCAAGCCGTGAGCAATCCCCTGAGCATTCTGTTTTTGCCAAAATTTTCATCACATTTATGTGACATACATCGAAAATCAGTAGAACATCTTTTATTGGCACAGACACACCCTCACCCCTCCCCTTACCTCCCAAAATTGGAACAGTGTTATTTCTATAAGAGAATACTTTAATACTTAGTCTTTTGGCATATTGCTGTACATTAAAAAGGAAAACAGTGAACAACCTTTTTGGCAGATATCTCAGTGCAAATATCACTTAGGTGGAAATGCAATAGTTTTGAAGCGTGTATGAAAAACAATGAATGAATGACTTCGGAGTATATGTCAAAGTTTAAAGCAAGACAGAAAAGTCATGCTGAGAAAAGTAGCATTCTTGTATCCCTTTATTCATAGAACGTCATTTTTGTAGAGATCCCTTTTATTCAGCAGGACTCCAATTTCACTAAGTAAAACGATACACAACGCCAAGGGTGAACAGTGAATAAAGGGGTCACTAAATGATTACGAGGTTCTGTGCACAAAGGGAGACAAGTGATGCCAATCTGCTTCCAGATATAACCTATATTGATGATCTTGGTTTATAGCTCGACAAAGAAAAAATAATGTCAACAGTTAATCACTGTTAAAGGTGTTTTATGGGCAATATTTCAAACCTTTGCATTTTCATCTTTAATGATGGTAGTGTACATCAAGTAGAGTTATGCCCCTTAGACTGTGAACGTCCAAGCTGGGGTTGGAATTAGCTCCCATATACCACACAGCCAATGCAGTAATTTGCCAATAATGTTTATTTGCAAACCTGATCTATGTTCATCTTCCCCAGAAGATGATACAGACTCAAAATCATACTATTTATTAGAGAAAACAGTGAAACATCATGAATTTATAAGTTCAGAAAATCTGTCCGAATCTGCCTCTTTTCGAGCTCAAATTCGCCATGCAAATATCTCTTATACTAGGCATTTTGTATGTGTTGGAGATAAATTTACCTATATTGTAGAATTTAAACTATTTATGTCAAATTAAGGAGCCTTTATCAGTATCTAAATTACACCTTTGTTTCCCACTGTTTATTCATACATGTAACCTTTTCTAAACTTAACAGTATTTTCGTTATTTTGGGAATACACTATCTTAGAATAGCACAGATTCTAGTGCTGAAAAATTGGCTGAGTCCCGTGCGGGATTTGAACCAGCGACCCCAGAGTCGGGCACCTAATCGCCAGCATTGTATGTCGGCCATCTGAACCACTCGGCCAACGAGCCTCCAAAAAAATAGGAGGGAGCAGACCAGTAGTGGTTTAAATCGCCGACCTACAGTGCTGGCGGTCGCTGGTTCGAATCCCACACGGGACTCGGCCAATTTTTCAGTACTAGAATCTGTGCTATTCTAAGATAGTGTATTCCCAAAATAACGAAAATACTGTTATACGATCACTGTCTAAATGACAATAACGTCATATTTTCTAAACTTGATCATTTTTCAGGTCCTCATTCTTGTTGTCATCAACAACTTTGATCTTGCCGGTGACCAAAATATTTGCAGTATTTCGCTAATACTATTCCGACTGAGACCGCAATGTTTTGCTATCCTGCTCATTATCTTATGAATCGTGTCTTCATTTCCACAGGTTACAATGAACCAGGCACGGAAGTGAAAGTCTACCATGGGATCGCAGTGAAGCTGTTGGATTTTGTGTACATGAAACACGATGACATCTTCAAGAGACTGTATCAAAGTACCGCCCACCAGGCTATGCCCGATCCATCGGAAAGGTAACTTGAACTTCAGAATTTAACACGATTAATTCAAGGCATTGTCCTGACAAGATAATCTGTACATTTGCTGTAACCGTTGGCCATTTGACCATATATAATCGATAGGCTTTATTGGAGGCAAATGGGCAAAATACCTAACTGTACACTTTCATAGAGTTTAGTGGAGCATCGCTTAAGATATTGGCATAACAAAGCTAGATCCAGTTGTGGGTACAGCCAGCGATTTAAAGCTTCCAAATTTGGGCACACCATATACAGCAAATCAGTAAGCTCCTTTGAATTCACACTGGGCCGGTAAATCGCAAGTGAAGATATCCTACGGAAGATTCTGACATTTTGTTTACCAAGGATGAAAGTCACGAATTTTGATGACTAACACAGGCAAGTTTTCACAGACATGTACCGAGCTGTACACTACTGAACGGTACTGCATGGAAAGGCCCACCATACAGGTAAGTACTGAGCTGTAACTGAACAATTCCTATGTAGTGATCACAGCTCAAAACTGCACTGAACTGAGCAGTACATGTCAGTTAGCAATAGCCTGGTTCCAAGAGGTAACTGAGCAGTACTGCACAGTAACAGGTTGGCTACTGTTCAGTTACCATGTAGTACTGTTCAGTCCTGCTCCTTGTGGTACTGTACAGTATCCAATCAGTACTGACCAGTTACTGAGTGGTACTGTGTGGATATGGTCAGTACTGACTGGTGCTGTACTGAGGTGTACTGTTCAGGGGTCGTTCCTTGCGGTATACCATTCAGTTACCACACGGTACCAACATGTGGAAATTTGGCTGTGAAAGGATGAAAGGTCCCACATTTTGATGACTATAAGGATGAAAGTTTCCATATTTTGCTGAGGACAACAAATTTCACATTTTGATGACTAGGGATGAAGGTTTTCAATGTTTGATGACAAAGGATGAAAGTTATCAAAGTTTGATGGCTAGGGATATAGATAATCACATTTTTTTTTACTAAGGGTGGTTGTCATATTTTGATGACAAATGATGAAAGTTTCAACTGTTTCATGAAGGGATAAAAGTTCTCAAATTTTCATGACAAAAGAAGAAGATAAAGTTTCTCACATTTGATGACAAAGGAATAACGTTCTCAAAGTTTGATGAGTATGGCTGAAAGTTCTAGATTAATGACTAAGAGAGTTGTCACATTGGATGTTCCTACATGGGATGATGGGATGAAAGTCAATAGTTTGATAATTGAGTACGGAAGTTCTCACATTTTGATGACTGTGGATGAAAGTTCTCACATTTTGATGTCTATGGATAAAGGTTATTGAATTTTGATGACTATTAAAGGATGAAAGTTCTCACATGCTGATTGCTAAGGATGAAAGTTTCCACATTTGATGATTAAGGATGAAAGTTCCCACATTTTGATGACTTTGGATGAAAGTTTCCACATATAAGAATGAAACACATTCTGAGGACTAATGATAAAGGTTTTCACATTTCACTGACTAAGATTGAACTTTTTCAAAACTTGATGTCTAAGGATGAGGTTCTCAGTTTAATGACAAAGGATAAGGGTTCTCCAAGCTCGATGACAGAGGGTAATATAAGTGAGAAGCATTTTGTAGATCAGTATTTTGACATGTATTTGTTCATGTCATCATCAGGAATGGTGGTTTACAACAGGCTCCATGGGTATATATAAATTTTACAGAACATTCATTCAAGAATAATCAACCAGTCATACTGGTCATAAATAAGGGTTATACTTCCTGGACCCCCGTGGGGCTTCCGGGGATTGACCTGGGATGTCGTTGTGCACACTGCAGGTCGTGGTAAGAATAGGCCTCGGCTCCTCAGAGAGCTTGTCGTAAGAGGTGACTAACTGAGGCACCTGTGGGGTTCCCGGATGTGAAAAGGAATAGGACCCCACCTGTGTTCTTCCCGGGTGTGAAAAGGAATAGCACCCAACGTCGTTATATGACTGAAATATAGTTGAAAGCGATGTTAAATCATATTCACTCACTCACTATACTTCCTGGAATAGTTATAGCATAAATATTCAAACTTAAATGACAATCACCTGACTGCATCACTCACAGCTACAAGATGAGAGGGGAGGGATTCGATCAAAATGTATTTCCTATTGCTCAACATATCTTTCCTAGGCAGACCTTGACGTTTGAAAAAAGCAGGAGAGTGGCAAATCACTCCCTTGAAGTCGCCAAGGGGAGTGACAAAGAGCGGCAAATAGCTCTCTCAGACTTACCGAGGGGAGTGATTTCTATTTTTAATAAATATTTGGATATCGACATGCCTGGTTTGAAAATAAAAATCATGTTGGTTATTTTAAATAAATAGTGTAAGACCAAGAAAACTAGTGATTTATTGTGGTAAATTATCTAATTACTCAATCACAGTAGTGAAATTCCACACAGATTTATTAGATCAGGAAAGGAGTTACACAAACTTCACACAAAATGAACTGGTGAGGAGGGGGGATTACGTAATCTGAATGGATAAAAGTTTATTCAGGTGAGCAAATAAAGACTGGAAAAGGAGTTACTTCCCCCCGTATATTATTATGTCTCCCCCAACTATGTTGGGGGGAGACATCTAGTGTTTGTGCTGTCTGTCTGTCTGTCTGGATGGATGGATGTCTGTCCGTCCCCTTGGCTTGTCTGCAAGATATCTTGAGAACTACTGGATGGAATTTCACCAAACTTGGATGGAAGCTTCATTGGGATAGCCCCCTCATTTGATTAGGTTTTGGTGTGTGTGTGTGCATTCACCCATGTCCGGTGTCCGTCTGACCGTCCATCTACTTGTACATGTATATACAGGCCTTGTCTGCAAGATATCTTGAGAACTACTGGATGGAATTTCACCAAACTTGGATGGAAGCTTCATTGGGATAGCCCCCTCATTTGATTAGGTGTTGGTGTGTGTGCGTGTGTTCATCCGTGTCCGGTGTCCGTCCGTCCGTCCATCTACTTGTACATGTATATACAGGCCTTGTCTGCAAGATATCTTGAGAACTACTGGACGGAATTTCACCAAACTTGGATGGAAGCTTCAGTGGGATAGCCCCCTCATTTGATTAGGTTTTGGTGTGTGTGTGTGCATTCATCCATGCCCAGTGTCCGTCCGTCCGTCCATCTACTTGTACATGTATATACAGGCCTTGTCTGCAAGATATCTTGTGAACTACTGGACGGAATTTCATCAAACTTGGATGGAAGCTTCATTGGGACAGCCCCCTCATTTGATTAGGTTTAGGTGTGTGTGCATGCGTTCATCCGTGTCCGATGTCCGTCCGTCCGTCCATCTACTTGTACATGTATATACAGGCCTTGTCTGCAAGATATCTTGAGAACTACTGAATGGAATTTCACCAAACTTGGAAGGAAGCTTCATTGGGATAGCCCCCTCATTTGATCAGGTTTTGTTGTATGTGTGCATGCATTCATCCGTGTCCAGTGTCCGTCCTTCCGTTCATCTACTGGTACATGTATATACAGGCCTTGTCTGCAAGATATCTGGAGAACTACTTGACGGAAGTTACCAAACTTGGATGGAAGCTTTATTGGGATAGCCCTCTCATCTGATTAGGTTTTGGTTTGTGTGTGCATTTGTCCATGTTCGGTGTCCATCCGTCTGTCCATGTACTTGTACATGTATACGTATATACAGGCCCTTTCTGCAATATATCTGAAGAACTACTAGACAGAATTTCACCAAACTTAGATGGAAGGTTCATTGGGATAGCCCCCTCATTTGATTAGGTTTGGGTGTGTGTGCATTTATCCATGTCCATCGTCCGTCCGTCCATCTAATTGTTCATGTTTATACAGACTTTTTCTGCAAGATATCTGGAGAACTACTCGACGGAATTTCACCAAACTTAAATGGAAGCTTCATTGGGATAGCCCCTCGTCTGATTAGGTTTTGGTGTGTGTGTGTGAGCGTTCGTTCATGTCCATCCATCCGTCCATCTACTTGTACATGTATATACAAGCCTTGTCTGCAAGATATCTGGAGAACTGCCCCATGGAATTTCGCCAAACTTGGATGGAAGCTTCATTGAAATGGCCTTATGATCTAATTAGGTTTTGGTGTGAGCTAGTGCTTGCGTGGGTCCATGCAAAATGTGCTTATCTGTCTGCCCAATTTTTGTTCACTCCATATCTTGAAAACTAATGAAGGCAGATGCATGAAACTTTTATACGGTACAGCATGTATACTATAGGTGTGGCTCTTGTATGTTTTGGATCTTTCCTATAATGTGATCAGTTTCGAAATAGTTGATGCTTCACAATTACATGTATTTCACATTGGTTGGACGCTGTAGATGTCGGCAATCCACTCATTGCTATATAAATCCCGAATCCCCACTGGGTTACTGCAACAATGAAAATCGCCTCTTTGTAATTAATATTTTTAGATGCGCAGCTTTGTTTAGGATACTTATTGCTACATTCATTTTATAGCATGCCCACTCAAGGCAAGGTGGGAGGTTGGGGGAGACGTATGTTTTTGCTTAAAAAAACAACTAGCATAGGCTTCATGCCGGAGCGGCGACTCAAGGGTCAAAGCGGAACCTCTAGTTTATGCAGCCAACTGAATGAAGTCTTCCAACCATGTGCGGGCACAGCGCCAAATTTCATCAAAATAAAGAACACACAGGGTTATTAACAACAGGTTTGTTTCATTATTTCCCTCTTGAAACTTACCATAGACGATAAATGCCTCGTAAAATTGTGTTTGGTTAGGGGCCTACGTAGCCTGTGCCATTGATGCAAGTGTCGATCTCCAATCTTGCTTTCCCACATATGCGGCGGTCTGATTTGACTTTGTCGCCATATTTTCTGCAAACATTGCACCATACGTTTGACACCAGGACACGACCCGGGGTAGTGTCATTCGTTATATAACCGATGTCATCGACATTCCACGCGAGAAATGTTGACAGATCTAGAGTTTCCTCTAGATGGCTGCCATACTGTAACGTCGCAGAAACGTCGGATCTCGCGGGATTTTGACTTTCCAACTTCCGGTATTTATCCCATGATACCGTTCTGCGAAACATGGCCGCGACCTGGTCAGATTTAAAGTGGGAAAGATATCCTCCTTCTAAGCGCGCAATTGATAGATATTCGTTGCATTTTTCAATAGGGAAGGAAATTAAACGATCAGAATGAAGGCGCACTATAAATCGCGCGCTGGGGATGCGTTTTAGGTGCGCGATAGGGAGCGGGAGCGATCGCGCCCCTTAAAACGCAAGGTCTGCCTAGGAATCTCCCAAGAAAATGTTTTCTTTTCAAATGAGAAATAAAGGAAAACGTATTTAGAAATAATTGAGCAGACATATAATTTCCAAGAGAAGTGTCAGTTTTTCAAACAAACAGAGAGACATATGATTTCAATGAGGAGCGTCAGAGTAATTCTTGCGCTGTAAAACTTACCTTCACATACCTTATTGCTATCGTGTTCCTACGCGATTGCCTATTGTAACACATTACCACAGAAACAAAATAGTCCCCTGTGCTCCCCAGTGCCCATGCGCGAGCACCCAGAATCCAATCTGTCCGACCACGTCACTTCCTTCTTTCCTTTACAGGTCGTAGTGGAAACACGTGTTCTCAATTTCGTCTGAAAAATCTTGGATCTACTTTGAGTTTACCACGCATTACCTCGGAATTTACCTTGGATATTACCTCGGATTCTACCTGGGATTAATACCTTGGATTTACTGTGATTCTGTGATTCTTGGATTGCTTACCGGGCCTGGAAATCTCACCCGTCGGGAAGTATTCAAATCATCTCTGAATCAAATAAAATGGCTTCTATTGTCTGTATGGCAAGCCAAAGTGCTTTTTATTCCGAAATTCGAATTTCCGATATCGGGAATTAGAATTTCCGATATCGGAAATTCAGTGACAATTTTTGATATCGGAAATAGAATTTCCGATATCGGGAATTCAATTTCCGATATCGGAAATAGAATTTCCCATATCGGAAATTGTCACCGAATTCCCGATATCGGAAATGAAAGCTGGAAGCTTAACAAAACCTAGGGGTGCATTCCACACCTAAATGATGTACGGCTAAAAACAGGCATGGGTTCGGATCTTCGGCCATAAATAGATAATTCCGATATCGAGAATTCAATTTCCGATATCGGAAATTCTTGAATAAAAAGCACTTTGGCTTGCCATATGTCTGCGTTGTATGTGGTCTATGAAGCCGGCCTACGGGCACACCTTGGTGGGTCCGTTGTGTCGGGAGAAACTGGTTTGACCAGTTTGTAAGAGGAATGAGCTTTGTCCCAGCAGCGTATTTCTGACAAAAGGGAAATATCTTGTCGGTTCATGTGCTAGTGTATTTCTGTCGTCTCCCGTCTGGCGGGGCCGAGAAATTGTATTGTTCTCCGTCTCGTCTTTAGAGACGGAGAACCTTCTTTTCTTATGTCTGTTAAACGTAATTTCATGTTTATATGACACCCCGTTTCACTTCATTGTTGTAATAAATATTCTTCCAACTATTTCTGATTATGTGAAGTTTGTAACGGGTATAAAATGGCGTTCGTCATCCAGGTAAGATTGTACACGAGATGACCTTGATCGCATATGTTGTTCCCTACTTCCAATTTCAGATTATGGTACTCGGCGGCTGCATCGAACACCTTGGTACAGCCTCGTCATGCAGAAGATATTTCTACGACAATGCTGGAGAAATTGAGGAAAGATGTGCCTGCAATTTCTTCCGTTATTGCACCACTTCCGTAAGGTCGTCGGTTGTAATAACTCCTGTTTCCGGTTTGCTGTGTCTACTATTCCCTCAGCAAACTGGAACTTCGTTGATAAAGTCGGAGATTGTGACTACCCCCCTGTCAAGGACCCGTCACTTCCGGAGAATTTATCAACAATTCGGCCCAACTCATCGCCGTCTACACAAACTACAGAGATGTCTGCTGCATCTGTAATATCACCACTTCCTGTCATCGGTGACTATTACACCAGTATCCGGTTTTGCTGAATCTGGCCGTTCATTTTTGAATGTGCCGAGATTATATAGGGCTCTGCCGCAACCATTGTCAGCACCCCCGCAGCTTCTCAACCGGTACTACAACCACGTACGCCTGGGTCCAGTTATGACTTCCGGCCTACGTCTATTCCGAGTTTCTCGGATATCTTCATGCAACCTCTTACATCATACCTTCCGGTATCATCTTACCTTCCGGTATCATTGTCTTACATCGGAACTTCCGCTTCTGTTCTTGCGCATGTTCCGACTTCGGCAACTACATCCTTCTACAGGCTTGCTGCAACTTGTGATGTTCTGTTACGTAATCGTTGTATGATGTTCCGGTTCAACCATCGATGTTTAGTTCTCCAGTTACGTCATCGATGTATAGTGTTCCGGTTACGTCATCGATGTGTAGCAGACCGGCTGATTCCTACACTGCTCCGACTTACTCTCCATTTCCTGTTCGTCATGCGGTGTACAGGCCTACATCATATCCTTCTGTGGCTTCTGTAGTCCGATGTACCTCGTAGTGTGACTTCTCCTGTTACATTCTTCGGTTGTGTCACATTCGACTTCCGGTACATCGGGTGTTTACTTTCGTTCTCCATCTTTCGAGACGTGAAGTAAAGGTTGCACATCTACATCTGCTGTTATATACGGCGCATGTTTCAACTTACGTGGCTTCAGCTTCCGATTATACAGACATACGATGTATCACTGAGCTATTTATTCTACGATGAAGAATAAATACCTGTTCCATTGGGCTGTTTATTCTACGATAAAGAATTACATGCCTATACTCAGCTATACACAGCCCTTGTATTCCCCCGTACCTGTTCGTTACGGAAGAAAGAGGGGGGACGCAAAAGGGCCTCGTCGTATCCTATTGTTTCGGTTGCTCGGCCACATCCGGTAACGTCGAATGTTATCAACCATCAGGTCTTACATCACATTCGACTTCCGGTTATGCAGATCTTCACTTCCATCTCTAATCTGTGAGGCATACGGTATCGTATTTAGACCTATCCTACACAGGTAGTGAATGCTGCTGCACCTTCGGCCTAAGTACCCAGTTAGGCCGACAATCTCTCAACGGCTTCTGTCACTTCCGGACTGGAAGTACAGATTATGTCACCATATGGCTGCTTCCTATAACAACTCACTGGTGACGTATACGCAGTTATTGAGAGTTTCCTGTCTTCACTCTTAACTTGCTATCGTATGTTGTGAAGACACCTGATCATCATTTACGGCGTTTTACGTATTGGTTTCGACCGTGCAAACGCCTACTTTGGTGACAACGGAACTGTTGTTCTTTTATGGATTCGGATATTTGACCACTCCATTGCTTCAACCGTTTCCGTTTTGGCGAATTTTCACCGCTGTGTCTCGCTCTACAGTTTTGAGAAAGCAGGTGATTTATTCCCATATCTAGCTGCCAGAAGTTCTGCCTATCTTCATAGCGCATTCCTTCTTTTAAGGGGCTACGGCGTTCTACGTATTGGTTTCGACCGTACAAACGCCGGCAATCTCTCATCGGTGTCTGTGACTTCGGAGAGGAAGTACAGATTATGTCACCATTTTGCTGTTTCTTATAACAACTTACTGTTGACGATTACGCAACTATTGAGAGTATCCTGTTTTCACACTTAACTTACAATCGTAAGTTGTGAAGACATATGTTCATCAACTACGGCGTTCTACGTATTGGTTTCGATCGTACAAATGCCTGCTTTGATGTCAACGAAACGGTTGTTGTTTTATGAATTCGGATACTTGGCCACTCCATTGCTTCAATCGTTTCCGATTTGGCGAATTTTCACCGCTGTATCTCGCTCTTCAGTTTCGAGAAAGCAGGTGATTTATTCCCATATCTAGCTGCCTGAAGTTCGGCCTATCTTCATAGCGCATTCCTTCCTGTCTACGACTTCTGTCAACTAGCAACGTTGGTATCTGGTCGTATGACTTTGCAGCTGGGCAGTATGACGTCAATTCCGGTTTTCACTCCGGTTTGTAACTCATTCTGCAGGGTCACAGCCTCACCCGGGCCCTCTAGTCAGCTTTACAATTGTCTTTGGGTCTTAACGAGGGTTTGCGCATGCGCAGTCCTTTACCGTGCCGGTTCCTCGTTGATCCATATGACTTATGTAGAACCTGACGATTGGGTGCTGTTGTTGCGTCATGAATGGAGCATGTTATCTGGCTAAACTTGACACGGATTGGTTTCATTGGAACCGTTTCTGTTAAAATCGCATTCCTCATCTTCTCTACTTCCGGTGGAGAGTGTGGAATTGATGACAGACTTCTCGGCGATGATGACATAGTCGCTTGCCGCGACCTAGGGACTTCATCTCCGATGTCACGTAACCGGAAGAAACTACGATTGACCTATTCTTCTTGAGGTTACATCCCTATTGCGGCTAAACTACTCCTGGCAGGCGAGTGTCCAGGGTGGTGTATGAGACTGCGTCGCCTCGTCATCGTTTCCTCAGTTTGCAGCGGAATAGTTCCAGCAACATGATCGGTTTGGTAGGCAAGCTTCAGTGGATACTCTTTCAGTTTCCATGATACTTGTCTCATACCGAGCTACCCCGGACTTACTCAGTTCTGTATTACCTGTAGTGTAAGCACAGAATCTATTTTTCTCTTCTGTCTTTCCTCTTCTAAAGTGGATGACAATATGGAAGAGCCTTCATTCCGGCGGTAATTTTGCTGTTCTTTTCTTCCGGCACTGAGGTATCATTGCTATGGCGTTGAAGTGTTCGTCCCAGTACGCACCTAAATCCTTTTTGGAGGTCAAATGTCACCTGTACTGCTCTAATTTGCACGGAGAACATTTGACCGGTGTTTCTTCCTCCGTCTCAGCCATTCTTCTAAGACGGCGTCGAGGAGGGCTGGAGAACATATTTGGTTCGAGAATTGACAGTCGTCTCGTTACAGCGGAAGTCAACAAATTCTCAATAACCAACGCTTGTGTTGTGTCAGACATCATAGCTTTTGACCTTCATAAACAAGCGCAGGGAACAGTGATGCCTTTCCCCAGTGACTACTGCTTTTAGGGATCGTCGCTACGAACTCTCTATCAGGTTCTTACGACCGGGTGACAGCTACTCGTAGACCGCCAGGTCGAATGCTCCAGTTATGAGAAATTTCAGCGACTTTATGGTTCCGGTTTATATTTCTCATACTACGATCCCAGCAGTCATGGCAGCGTCTTGCGTACTTTTATGGCGTATCCTTGCTGGAGGACACATTCTTCGGCCGCTGCTTTACTCTGATGACAACTATTTCGGCGACCGGCTTCCGGTCAGTGGCATCAGTACATGTTATCTGACCCAGTTTCGGTTTTTCCCCATCAGCCAGCTTTTCTTCTAGAAAATGATTTGGTTTGTCTTCAGAGCATCTTCACGTAATACGTCTTCCAGAACAAGAAGCCCTTCCATCTCGGGTGTTTTTATCGAGGACGCCATATAGTAGCTCCTCTCTTCACCTTACATCCGATTTAAACGTATCGGTTAGGAACGGAGGTCTTGTTCAGCGAGCGACGTATGTGTAATGATATGCGATATCTCGGGTTGTTCAGGTGTCAACGCCTCGTTCCACGTAAATCTTTCTTCCACTTCCTGGAGAAGGATGGATGGATGGAGTCGTTTGTTCACTCCGTCGCTTTCCGATGGATACTGAGATTCACTCCAGACGTTGCAGTTCCGGAGCTGGTTTTGGCGCTGTATCGTTTTCAGGAGTGTCTTTCAGCCTACATGTACGACATCAAATAATAACCTACTGTGATCATAGATGACGATGTTTTTATATTCCTGCAGTCTGGTAGCTTGTTACCGCGGGAGTCCGGCAGATACTTCATGTGGGAAACTATTATCTAAATCTTGGTGCAGCTGATGGGCACTAAAACCTAGTCATATTTTTCCCCCCAGACTTCGCTAATTTATGCATTGTCGTGTGTTACATGGAGTATGAACCGGATTTCGTCATCCCAGCATATCTACGGGTTCTACACTTCCGGGATTTGTCATCAGTATCAGTCGCTTTATGACTTACTTTCCGGAGTCCGTCAACCCGGCTCTGTCCAACAGTTTATAATTCAGTGATGGCAGAGTTATGGGCCCTCATAAGCGCTCTCGTGTGCTGACACGTGCGTTTGTTCTGGACCTGCGTCAACGGCATCTTTGCGCCCTCTTCTAAAGCAGGAAATATAAAATATCTTCTTCCTAGCTTTCCAAAACTTCTCGTTTGGCGTACACGGACGTATCTGCGGAGGTAACACTCTCCTAGGTTTGGATTCATCAGATCAGGACTGTACTGACATCCTGATTTCTATGATCTGACATTTCCGTGGACGACATTTGACATCTTGAGGGCCGTAATCTGGAGGTTTGCGATACGTCTGTCTGTCATCACCTCCGGAATTGGATGCTGTTGAGACGGGATTTCTACACTCTGGGACCGCAGGTGGCGCCCAGGCCGTTGATAACCCGTCGACATGTATGCACTAGACCTAGTGAGTCTTACCAATTTTAAAAATTGGTAAGTGTTTGCTCTCCCCAATTTTCAAAAAAGGGGGGGGGAGACGTTTCGGTCTAGTGCCCTGTCAGCCTGTTCACAGTGCCCTCTTATCGGGGCCGGGTGATAGATCGATAGCCATAATATACTCATCTTACATGTGTTTATGGCGCTCGATTACCTGGCTGACTCCTGTTTTCCCCTTCGCCTATGCTTGAGATTCCTTTCTGTTTTCGACCACTATTCCCTCCGTCCTGCTATGATATTCTAGCAATAAGGTATGTGAAGGTAAGTTTTACAGCGCAAGAAATATGAAAAATTTGAAAATCAATTTTCCTATTTCTAAGCTTAAACTTACCTTCACATACTGTGATGGCCCTCCCAGCCTCCCCGCTAATGGGTTATTCACACTGCGATTGAATAGGAAAGAAGGAAGTTACGTGGTCGGACAGATTGGATTCTGGGTGCTCGCGCATGGGCACTGGGGAGCACAGGGGACTATTTTGTTTCTGTGGTAATGTGTTACAATAGGCAATCGCGTAGGAACACGATAGCAATAAGGTATGTGAAGGTAAGTTTAAGCTTAGAAATAGGAAAATTCAAATTTTTCATTTTTCAAACAAAAATAGAATGTAGCGCCTCCTCCAATCTCCTATGTTAGATTGCATTTACATTTCGTCTAAACGGTTGCAGCAACATGATCTCTGCCCCACCGTAGTAAAAATGTAGAATGGAAGGAAAAATTCAAATGATTCCATGATACTTCAATGGTTCAGTATTTTGATTGGCATGGATGCAGGCCTATATTTTTAAGTCATTCCTATATTTTCCTATATTTTACTCAAAACCTCCTATATCTCCTCATCAGTGCTCTGTAATGAGTCGAACTGACATGAGGAAATTCATTTCAGAATTTTTTTTAAAACATTTAAATCTCTATGCTGAATCAAACAATAGAACAAGTCACCTGAAAGACCACCACTATGACCACATTCAGTGAAAGTCATTTGATTAAACACCAGAAAACTACCAAGTTTGGAACATACAATGTAGTACAGACCTGTCTTACACTCCTTTATTTCCTATATTTTCCTATATTTTATTCAGAAAATTCCTATATTTCTCCTACATTTTGGCAAATTTCCTCCTATATTTTCACTGTGAGCCAGCTTGCAGGCCTGTGGATGATCAGTGCATGATCAGTATCCTGAGAAGTCCGCCATTGTGTTGCTAACCCATGTTACACTCCGCAGATTTTGTAAAAGAGTTTGTTTACGTTTGTCTTGATATAGTACCATACTGATGTTATTTATGACATAATTGAAATGTATAATGGCATGGTTGACAAAACTGCATAAACTACATTTTGTGATAAGTTTAGCGTAATGCTCCACGGGCATAATAATGTAACAGGTCATTACATATTACATATAGTTGCCTGTGGATGAGATTAGATTTGAAGCTGTTTGTAAAAAGCGGAAAACAGATCGAGGCTTGGTAAATGAGCCTCCAGCAGTGAGCACCAAGAATGGAGTTAACCACCAACAAATGTTGATTTCTGTTTTCCCTTTCGACAAAATATACTGAGTTTAATACATTGGCCCAGTTTTGTGCTACATTAGTGCAAATGCCTACACCTGATTTTATTCAGGGTGTGTCGAAAATAGTTCTCTGTGGTCGATCGGTCAATCTGTCTTTATTTATAGAAACGTTAAATATTCTGATTGCCGGACACCATTTTGAATTGGCAAAATAGAGACAACTTTGACCTGAAAAGTGCAATTTCAAATTTAGCTATGCGGCAATTTTACAAATGTTTTTTTTAATTTTTTCTCTCTCTTCTGATAGAGACTTAAATTGTATTTTGAAAATTTGCAGTGGATAATTACAATCAGAAAAAAAAAATCCGCGGGAATTTTTTGCCATGTTTTCCTTTGACCTTGTCATTTTTGTCCGCCAATAACAAAAATGTGGAATTTTAATTTGCATTTTGAGTATTATTGGGGACCATCCATGTACGTCAGAGATTCTGTGAATCCTGAAATAGCTTGAAACCATGCATCAATCAGAGAAACCTATATTTATCTTGTCAGTGATGAGAGAATTAACCAAATTACTCCATCAGTTGTATTGATGAAGAATACAAACTGATCATATTAGAAGAGAACAATATGCAATCATAACGCGGAATTATGTCGATTAAACTGGGCATTTCTGCTACAGGTCAGCCGTTCAAGTATTTTACGTGTGATTATATTAGCGGAGGTGTCTCCTGAATCTGGAATGGTGTCAGTAGGAATTACTGTGGTTTGATGGGTATGAGCCACCTCCGCACTAATATGGATTAATATTTCACTAGCCGTTTTCACTTTTTGACATTTCCAGAGCAATTGCAGGAAATTGAAATGCATTTGCCTTCTCTCCGCTCTGCAGCCCTCATCCCTGCTATGTCATCTTCAATACCACTTCAAGTCCGGGTTTTAGTATTAACACACATGATTCAACATGGGATCCTACATGTAGCTGGCACAATAATGATGTAGATGAGAGTGCAGACCATTTTTATCAGGATAGAACATATATTTGTATGCACCAACACATGAATGTATTCAAATAGTCAAACACTGTCTGCTCATGTACTTTCTCCAATAACTGAATGGAAGGAAGTGAAATTTCCCCATCATAAAATCGGGGGATGATTATATTCATTAGAAAGGGAATTAGACAGAATGATCCAAAAATCATGCAGATAATCCATTATTTCTTCTTTATTTTTGTTAGCGGGCGATCAAATTCATTAGAATGGCTGATTAAAATTTGTTGACAAAATTTGGGGTGATTGAATTCTAATAGGCTGATTGAAATATTGGATGATTCACCATACTTCAGAAAAAGTCCTGTCTTTTGTACAGCATATATATGGCATGACTGAAGATGAGCACCACTGGCCGTGGTTTCCATCAACTTGGTCACCCTATAAGATAATACGGCCTTCCTATAATTGAAGATAATCACTGCGAAAAGATACATGGTGTCAGATCTTCAATATTTCCATGGCATTAAGATTTGGACTGCCTCAATAAGTTATGGTGATCCCTCTAATAATTCAATCTGCCTATCAAAATTCACTCACCCCCAATTTTGGAGACAAAATTCAGTTGGCTGTTCTAAATGAATTTGATCACCCTCTGAAAGCATTTAAATAATGGATTTAGAAATAATGAATTGTAAGCATAATAGTTCGAACCATTTTGTCAACTTCCTATTCTAATAAATTTGATGACCCTGATTTTAAAGTAGAAAATTTCACTTCGTGTGATTGAATTGTTAGAGGTACTGTATATCAACTTTAGCAACATGAGCTAAGGAATTTGTTCAGTACCCGCATTAATTTCCTTCTCCAGAGGCTTGAACTTGAAGTTCAGTTTGTTGTTTGGATTATCAATATTATGAGATTAGTGTACATGTACATGTACATCGAAGAAAAATGCTGTTCTCTTGTATCCATTTTTGTGATCATGCAGTCTGCCTTCCATACTGTTTTGAGTTCATAACCTTATGTTGGCCACAAACTATTTCTGAAATAAAAATAGGACTTTCGAAAGTGAGATTTGCAGTTTTAAAAGGAATATATAGAACCATAGAAACTAGCACCCATATCCTCATTCTAAGAATGTGAAACTGTCAATATCGAGAACACAAAAGTTCCTGTTTTGTTTGGTAAGTCTTCCTATTATAGAAAAGAGACTGCATCATGTGTCTATCATTTCCTACACATGTGTTACAATGTGAAACATTCAGATATAATTCCGGATTCCATCAGTCAATGAGGGACTTGCATAATAAGACCAGAAGATAAACGCCCCGTGGGGCTCCCGGGGATTGACCTGGGGTGTCGTTGTGCACACTCATGCCTATTCATACGTAAGAGGCGACTTACTGGGACACCCATGTGGTCTCCGGTATGAAAAGGAATAGGAAACAAACGTTGTGATATGAATGAAATAGTGTTGAAAGTGATGTTAAATCATATTCACTCACTCACCCAGAAGATAAACTGGAAGGGTTAGTTCTCTCAGTTGATTGGTCAACTGGGCCAAAATTGATTGACAGACAGGAAGTGGCAATCACAAAATCTGATTGGACAGTTTGTATTGTGCAAGTCCCCGTTTGTTTGTGTGCGCTTAACTTTTCATGTTGGCCTTTTCGAAAGTGTCATATTTTTTTGGATTGGCAACTTTCATTTATATTTTTATGAATTATTACTGAATTTTCCCTAATCTCTGCCCCAGCAAAATAGTTCAACACTAATATTGTATGACAAAAGGAAAGCAGAACTTTTCCACTCCGTGAACATGTAAAAAGGATGCTTTGCATAAAAGATGGTTATACAAATGTATATGGTTAAGTTTATTTGAAGAAAGTTTAACACAAGGCTATTTTATGTGAAAATACAAGTCAATTTATTGTTCAAAGCCCTGGATATATTTGAATAACTGAAAAATGGATAAACAATCAGTGACATGATGGTTTTGAGTTTTGTCGTTGCTACATGGCTAGCTATTTGCCAAGGTTGTGTCATGACAGACATTTTGGGGGCATTGTGTCGTTATCCTAAAGGTGGTGGACATTTTATCTCAAAATAATTCTGGCCATGGGGGGAATATATATGTGCATGTAAGGGGGTGAGGGTATAAAATTAGTCCCATTCTTTGGTGCCAGTAGAGGCTTTCATGTTGAAGTGATTCATCCAACTTC
Source organism: Hanleya hanleyi (assembly GCA_036873755.1). Taxonomy (NCBI): domain Eukaryota; kingdom Metazoa; phylum Mollusca; class Polyplacophora; order Lepidopleurida; family Hanleyidae; genus Hanleya; species Hanleya hanleyi. The sequence goes on along the minus strand of JAVTVY010013226.1, from coordinate 18,030 downwards.
GGGTTGATGGCAAAGGACATCACTGAATGATGACTTCACATAATAGGCTTCGCATTGGTAGTGAAGGACATCAGTGAATGATGGATTCATACAATAGACTTCGCATTGGTGGCGAAGGACATCACTGAATGATGGATTCATCCAATAGACTTCGCATTGGTGGCGAAGGCATCGCTGAATGATGGACTCATCCAATAGACTTCGCATTGGTGGCAAAGGACATCACTGAATGATGAATTCATCCAATACTCTTCGCATTGGTGGTGACATCACTGAATGATGGATTCATCCAATAGACTTCGCATTAATTGGCGGCGAAGGACATCACTGAATGATGGATTCATTCAATAGACTTCCCATTGGTGGCGAAGGACATCATTGAACGATGGATTCATCCAACAGACTTCACATCGGTGGTGAAGGACATCACTGAACGATGGATTCATCCAATAGACTTCACATCAGTGGTGAAGGACATCACTGAATGATGGATTCATCCAATAGACTTCACATCAGTGGTGAAGGACATCACTGAATGATGGATTCATCCAATAGACTTCACATCGGTGGTGAAGGACATCACTGAATGATGGATTCATCCAATAGACTTCACATCGGTGGTGAAGGATATCACTGAACGATGAATTCATCCAATAGACTTCACATTGGTGGCAAAGAACATCCCTGAAAAATGGATTCATACAATAGACTTTGCATTGATGGCAAAGAACATCACTGGAAGTTGGATTCATACAATAGCCAATAGACATCGCGTTGATGGTGAAGGACATCACTGAATGATAGATTCATCCAATAGACCTCACATTGGTGGCAAAGGACACCACTGAATGATGGATTCATCCAGTAGGCGTCACGTTGGTGGCAAAGGACATCATTGAACGATGGATTCATCCAATAGACTTCACATCAGTAGTGAAGGACATCGCTGAACTATGGATTCATCCAATAGACTTCACATCGGTGGTGAAGGACATCACTGAACGATGGATTCATCCAATAGACTTCACATTGGTGGTGAAGAACATCCCTGAAAAATGGATTCATCCAATAGACTTCGCATTGGTGGTAAAGCACATCACTGAATGATGGATTCACCCAATAGACATCGTGTTGATGGCGAAGGACATCACTGAATGATAGATTCATCCAATAGACTTCACATTGGTGGCAAAGGACATCACTGAATGATGGATTCATCCAATAGGCATCACATTGGTGGCGATGGACATCACTGAATCATGGATTCATCCAATATACTTCATGTTGGCAGTGGAGGACATCACTGAATGATGGATTCATCCAATAGACTTCATGTTGGCAGTGGAGAACATCACTGAAGGATGGATTCATCCAATAGACTTAGCATTGGTGGCGGAGGACATCACTGAATGATGGATTCATCCATTAGACTTCACATTGGTGGTGAAGGTCATCACTGAATGATGCATTCATCCAATAGATTTTGCATTGGTGGCGAAGGACATAACTGAATGATGAATTCATCCCGTAGACTTCGCATTGGTGGTGAACTTAAGAACATCACTGAATGACGGACTTGGTGGTTAATTTTAGTCTCCTCATGATCATGTTGATCGTATCCATAACTTTTTGTTTTTGCATCAGATGGATGACCAGTTTTGAATTATGGTATTAGTCCTTCTTCAGAGACTATGTTGTATAATGGTATAATTGTTATACTTTTGGATTCAGCAGGTTCTTCGGTGGTCCTGATTGGTCATCATATGATCTCGATTAGGTCTTGGGTCTATGATCTGGTAGGTCTGGTATTGGCCCTAGGAGGTCTATAGTATAAATAGTATACATGTAGTATTAAATTCCTGCAGGTTCGGTTTTGGCACTTGGAGGTCCTTATGTTAAGGTCCGGCGATCATGTGTGGGAAAATGGTCCAGTGTCGGGCGTATAGTTCAGAGGCAGCCCTGAATCGTGAATCTCGATACCAGGGGGGCATTGTTAATGCCCCGGATATATTTGGATAACTGAAATATGGACAAACTCAATAACATCATTTCGATGTAACACCTCCGTCTGAACTGCTGAAATTACTAAGCTATCGAACACATCCTTCTTCATACAGGTCAAAGTTAGCTGCCGTTGAAGCAGATAAGATGTTGTTAGCCGTGGGGATCATCGCTGCCTCGGTCTTCATTGTGGATCAGCAGAATATGGAAAAGGTATGTTCCACTACTCGGGCTTATTAAAAAAATCATTCATTTTCATCATCAACCACCCCATACATGTATTTTCCCACCGCCCCTTAGCATTTGTTTAACAAGACAAGGCCATTGATTATTATCCTTGACTTATTCTGTAAATTTTATTGACAATACATCAAGCAGCTTATTTTATAGCATATAATTTTTATGTAAAACATCAGGCTGAAAATGAAAAATATGATCCACCCATCCACCCCACTTTCCTGACTAGGTAAAATCATAAGAGAACAACTTTTTTAATGAGCCTAAACTAATTCCATTTGTCTATTTCCTTGTATGTGTATCTTTTTGTGCATGAATTCAGCAACCCCTCAGTCTCGACACAACCTCTGACCACAATGACTCCTTGATGACATGTGAGGGAACTTTTCCACAGACTTTGGTATATATAGTCATGAAATTTGACTGAAAAGTCATGGAATTTTGTTTCAGTTCCTTGAAAGTCCTGGAAAATTTATATTTTAACTCGAAGGCAAAACAAATCTTATATAAAAGTTTACAATAATATAATGGAAAGGTACGAGTCCTGTTTATGCTCCACCATGACAGCAATTAAAACTTAGTCTGCAACGGCAATATTTGTCTGTCCCTTAAATTCAATTATTCTGCAGTCTCCAACTGAGAATTCCTGAGAAAACCTATAAACTGACTAATTATTCTGTATTGAAATAGAAAGCTTGTTTTCATTATTACAATATACATGTATGTACCCTGATCTATAATTCATCATAAATTTGAAGCGTGACTGAACATTGTCATTGATTGAATTGAATTCAAGGTAATGAGGGAAATGGTGCATATCACATTTTGTCTTCGGTTTGGTGTAAGCTACTCATATGAGAGCCAGAATTTATCCTAAGACCTTCAAACTTTGCACAAAAGTAACACAAACATTTCACCTTTCAGTTTGCAAGAGAGGGGGTGGTATGGGATGGAGAGGGTAGGAGCAGGGTGTCTGGGTGTAGGGATACAGTTAGGCGCAGGGATGAGAAAGGGCAGATAAAGTGTGTCAATGCCAGGTTAGATCAATGTGGGTTCTGGGATGAGGTGGATGTGGCGGAGATGTGCTGGCTGGGGGTGACGTGGTAAATTACTGATATTAAGTGTTATATCCAACTTCTTGCATGTTTTAAAGTGGCTATACGAGAAGACCGCCTACTCCCGCCGAGATCTGATGAATTATTAGAGCTACTGCCATAATAATTACAGCATGACAACTCCCAGAACTGTCCATGTGGGTGGGCAAAGCCTTGAGAAAATAATAAACAGACGAATGCACATATCGTATGTACTCATGCTTATTGCCTGCTGTGACAAATGGAGTCTGGTGATGTAACAGATATGTAATCTCAGCTTGGTTAACTGCCATCTGGTCATTACACATATATACCTTGTTTCTGTCATATTAAATAGTTGTTTCAAGGGGGTAGGTCTTTCTCGTGCAGGTATGTTAAGGGGAAATTCTAGGATATTTCATATTCAATTAATTACCCCACCCCCGTTTCACTGGACTCTAGTTGTAAACATAGAGCACAAAGAATATCAGACTTGTTGAATGGTTGTGAAGGTGACCATACTAGTTCAAACAGTAAGTTGGTGCAGGAGTACCGACTGTTAGTTTTCAATGCATGGAAACGCAGTAAAATAACACTGACTTCATTGACCACATCATCATTTGTGAATCTCTTCGTTGTAAGATTGTACTAATTAGTACTTTTGACAAATGTTTGAAACGTGAACGTTCGCAGTAACTATAATCAAAATTTATTTAACAATCACATCTTTCTAACAAGTTTTAAAAGTGTCACGACATTCACACACATTTTTGTGTACTTACACGAGCTAAAGTGTGCATCAAACATCAAATGACAGTGTCCAGTGCTTCAAGGTTGGAGAGACTATAGCATGTGGTATGGATGAATATATCTTGGCTTGTGTCTCCCAAATAGGCAAAGTTGAGATTTGCTACATTTATGCATTCATATTCTAACACTGTGTTTGTTTGTGAATTGTGTTCTGCACTTCAGGTACTAGTGGCCTTGGAGAGGATATCTAGGATTCCACAAGAGGACATGATGGATTTGTGCACAGTACTAATCAAAGCTGTCACACAGAATGGTGCAGAACAATGATGGACTTCTGCACAGTGTAAGTCAAAGCTGTCTCACAGAACAGTGCAGAGCAGTGATGGATTTCTGCACATACTGCTGATCGTATAGCTGTCACACTGAATTCTGCAGAACAATGATGGACTTCTGCTCAGTGTTAGTCAAAGCTGTCTCACAGAACTGCAGAGCAGTGATGGATTTCTGCACATACTGCTTATCGTATAGCTGTCACACTGGATTCTGCAGAACGATAATGGACTTATGCGCAATGTGAGTCAAACCTGTTTCACAGAACAGTGCAGAGCAATGATGGATTTCTGCACATACTGCTGATCGTATAGCTGTCACACTGAATTCTGCAGAACAATGATGGACTTCTGCTCAGTGTTAGTCAAAGCTGTCTCACAGAACTGCAGAGCAGTGATGGATTTCTGCACATACTGCTTATCGTATAGCTGTCACACTGGATTCTGCAGAACGATAATGGACTTATGCGCAATGTGAGTCAAACCTGTTTCACAGAACAGTGCAGAGCAATGATGGATTTCTGCACATACTGCTGATCGTATAGCTGTCGCACTGAATTCTGCAGAACAATAATGGACTTCTGCACAGTGTTGGTCAAAGCTGTGATGCAGAACTGACAATGCAGAGAAATGATCCGATTTCTGTACAGACTCTGTGCTCTTCTGTCACACACAATGGCACAGTTCAGAGAAATAATGTATTTCTCCATAGTGATGGTCAAAATGTCCACCCAGAATGTTAATAAAGAGTGAAATGGTGCATACAGTTCTGGTGAAATCGGTCACAGAGAAGGCTACAGAGCATTAACAGATTTCTGCAATAATATAGCATTGGTCAAAGCTCTTTACATGGAATCATGCAGAACAATGATGCATAAATGATGTTCAAAGCTGTCATACAGAATGCTGCAGGGTGGGGGGGGGGGATATCATTTTTTATATTTATTTTGGGGATTACTTAACTTCATGTATGGTCCCGACTGGTTTTGTGTGAGTGCTGGTGCTGGTCAGAATTGTCACAAAGATTAGTACAGAGCAGTAGTACTTGCAGCAAGAGAGGATATGGTACATTGAGATCTGTGATCACTATCAAGGTTCTAAGCCCATTTCCCTGGGGGTTTGGCTGATAACCTATTTGTTATTTATTATCCTTGGACAGGCCTCAATTCAAGGAGTGCTGATGGTAACCTCTCAATGGGTTACCATGAAATCTACACTGGTAACCTATGGCAACCTATTGCATAATTATTAACCTACTGTCATATCATTGGTCAGAACGGCACGGGTTTGAGCCCAGCTGGTCCATGTGTGAAAGTTTGTCAGTTACTTGCCGAAGGGCGGTGGTTCTCTCCGGGTACTCCGGCTTCCTCCACCAACCAAACTGACTGTCTCCATATGAGTGAAACAAGCTTGAGTGTGACGTTAAGCCAAATTGGTCAGAATTATGAGGAGCTGAAAATAGGTTACCATTATTTTTCATATGGCAACCTCCAGGCAACCTGGAAACAGGTTACCACCTTAAATTGAGGCCTGCTGGATGTTTTTAATTATTAGTCTTCAACAAAAGTCTGTGATAATGAGAGTTATCAGCGCTGGTATCTCTGGGGTTTTGACCCTAAAACTGTTTAACGTTTGTTTTCATCCTCTTACCTAAAGATTTTGAATGGAAAACTTGATTGTCTAGTCAAAATATTTGATCAATTTTGTCTTACTTATTATTAGTGTTATGAAGGACCAATTTTTTTGTCAGAGCAGTGAAAATTCGCACAGTACTCTATGTATTTTGTGCATTTCTATTTTTATATTTCATGACAACCCAACTGATCAAGGTCAAATTTGCAAAATCAAACAAATTCGCACAATTTTGTAGGTGAATTGTTGACATCATAGATGTCAGTCCCAATGTTAGACAACATTGCAAGCCGAACATCACTGACCCTGGAAAATGAAATTGTATTTTCTTTTATTCTGCATAGATTTCCTTGAAATTTCAGTATAAATATGCAGAATTACGCTGTTCTGAGAAGGTCCAATACATGTTGTGCTATATTGTGCTTTCCAGTATTGCCAAAAATCGGCCTATTCGTCATGTAAGGAAAACACAATAGGCGACTACATGTAGGGAAACTTTGTTGAACCTGGAAAAGCTACCTGACAAGCTGTATTGCACACGGTGTCCCCGGTTTGAAGATCCTTACATGATGAACTGTCCCAAAAATCTGTGACCCTCAGAATGTGCGAGACACAGTACATGTAGTTCACTTCAGTTATAAAAGTCCTATAACCCGCTGTGGTGGCAACACACTGCTCTCTTGATATGATATTTCTCTTGATTTTTCTGTTCCGCTGGTGATTCCGCAAACCAACTATTCCTACACCATGCAAATATCTCAGGAAACTATGAAGTTTGTGGAGAAAGTTTTGCACCATGATGAACCAAAACCTTTTACTCCAAACCCTGCAAAAACTATTTTTGTTCAAAGGTGAAAGGCAAAGTTATATTCTCCTTTTAATAGGTTGAAAAATGATAGAAAAGAATCATCTTGGCTTTCCTTTCTTCAAGTGTGATGTCACATCAGACCAGCTGCCCAAAGATTCAACATTACAAGTACTGCCATCAGGCAAGTAAGCAATCAAACCTGACATCAATCAAGGGCAGATAAGCAATGCGTATTTCATTTCCAAAATTGGCAAGGCTTCATGTATACCAACTTTGGAGCACTTTTCTGCACCTACTACATGTAGGAGACACAATAGCTGAAATAAAACCAATTGAAGTAGATTAGCTTATATTTATTTCCATCAGTAATTAACCCATAAAGAGAATATATACAGGAAAATATGCAAAGCGTTACATTCTATCTTTAACAGGTTATAGAGAACTACCTCTCTAAAATGGAGGTAAAAAAGGACATTTGTGCTTAATAACTTTTGACTTATTCAACACTCCAAAATCTTCAGGCAGATTCCTTAAAAATTGTTACATGTCGTAACAGTGGTTTTCCAATAAAAGTGTGCATACGTAATTGTTAATAGAGAACAAAATATGTTGTCTATTCTTATGCAAATTAGATAGATGACAATTTGTGTTTTCAAAATCATCCAATGCTGATAAATGTATGTCCATGGTCGCCTATGGCGGATGTCTCTTCATTCTATATATTTTTTAATTTATTGGAAAAAAACGAACTTTTTTTTACCTCTATTTTAATAGATTCTCCCTAACGTGTTTAAGAATAACACTGTTGACCAAAACTTTGATAGTTCATAATAACTAAGTCAGGGCTTGCTGTTTGTCAGATTCCATGGGAATCCAGACGGATTCATGGTGAATGGTTCAGGGATTTCAGATTACATATTATATTTTCTAGACACCTGCTATTCAATAGAAACAAATATTGGTGGCCTTGCAGTGTTTGGCAGATAATTTTTTTTTTTTTTATAATTATCCATATAAATTTCACAATGTGTGTAATTATCCAGGAAATTTGAGTTATCAAAGTTTTCACTTTGTACATTCTACATGTTTGTTGTTTCTTCAGAAGGGTGAACTTTACGTAATTTAGTATCTGTGATAGGCCTGACTATACCATGTAAAAGTCAGTTGTTGCTGATGGATGTCGGCAAGGTAAATATATATCTATGGGTACTGTATTTATACAACTACAACATGTATCATTTTTGCAATGTTTCAATTATCCATAAATAAAAATACAAGAAGAAAAGTTGTTCGTTCATAGATTTTGAACAGAATACAAGTATTTGAGAGCTGTTAAAGATTTCTATATTATAGAGTTGTGCATTCAGGATGAAAAAGGAGTGGACACCATTTAATATGTGCAGTGAAATATTCCGCCAAAGGAAGTGCAATATTCCACATGGGCATAATTGGGTCATCTGGTCAAATCAATTTGAACTGGTACTGTAGAAGAACAGGTGTTTTGAGAAAATTAAAGAAAGTTTGAACAGTGATCAAATTGATTAGATAAAATGTTAACCAAAATTTGGAGTGATTGAATTATTAAAATATTTGCCATAATAGTATGTATTTTGAAGGTTCACTTTCTGATCATTGATCAACTTGATGTTGATAATTGCAGGTGAAAAGTTGTTTCTCATTGATAAATACATTATACATGTATGTATTCTGTGTTTAAATTATTTAATTTAATAAAGTTCATCATTGATATGTAGACATTATTCTGATTTTATTGTATTCTACCGCAGTCCCCAACCCACAAACCCACCACCACCATGTGTACAGAGTTGAACATATGTCATGGTAGCGTCATTTGACCCTCCAGGTGGTAGAGAATGTGTGTCCTTCGAGAGAGAAAATGGATGTAGGAGAGCTGGTCCATTTATTGAATCGGCCTAAACATCATGTGCGGACTCATTGTCACGCCAGTTCAAAGAGATGATCTTCAGATGTTGGGACCATATCCTGTGAATTTCTAATTTGAATGAATAATTACTTCCCATTTTAATGGCTATTCGAGATAAATATTTAATAGTTAAAAAAAAACTTTCCATAATTAACTTTTTTGTTCTGATTATAGATTACTAATGGTTAATCTTTTTATCCTTTGTTACTGATTGGCTCAGTTTATGCCAATGCGCAGACAACCAAACTATAACCCTGTCATAGTGCCACAATGGTCAATTTGCCTAATTACGTAATCATGATTAAGAGTCCTTGATTAATCCTTTTTCTCATTGTCAGTAAGTGAACTTGTAATCAAATGAGTATGTAAGATGGGGTAGATCAATTTCTGATCAGAAAAGTCAATCAAACAAAATAAATTATGATCAGACACTTCCTTGTGTTCCAAAAATTCACTTGTGTCTATCTTTAGAAACATAGTTCATGAGTTGATCAGAATGAGACATGTCTAGTTAAATGTAATAACTCCGAAAGGAAAGAAAATTTATATTTTGCATTATTATTAATATTATTTTATTCTTACCAAAAAGTCTTTGGAAAGTACAGTAGATTCATATAGAGTAAGTTCCCCTAATTATTCGTGACCCTAATTCAATAGAAAAAACTGATTTTCCGAGATCTCATGATGTGTGTTATGCATGAACAAGAATTGCTAACAAATAAAAAAGAAGTAATATCTTGATCACCGATCACCCTGCATTATTCTCTGTTATCAATGAGATGAAGGTGCAGTGAAGAAAAGTATTCTTTTAAAAATACAGTAAATTCATCTACAATAAGTTCACTATGATTTAGTTCAAAAACGCAGATTTTTCTGACGTAAATTGTGATCTGTGTTTCCTGAAAAAAAGGTCCATTTCGCTTTGGCCATATTTATTCTCTGGTATCCGAATTTAACTTAATTACACTGCAATGTTCTGTGAACAAGGATGTAGATGCCGGTATACAGTATGGTCTCCTAATTACGGCGACCCTGTCTTCCTTAATAACGCTGATTTTCTCGGACATCACGTGATTGTGTTCCCTGATTGAGGGCAGCAAAAAAATAAAAACGAAAACGAAAGAATTTTAACGAGAGGAGACGAGCTAAGATTCACACCTATAGATATGCTCGCATCCCTTTTAGCTATACTGCAGGACTGTTCTTTCCCATACCGATAATAAAAATATGATTATTGCGCACTTGCTTTCATCTATAAGTTGCGCCCTTCCTGGCATAACTTTCGTTGAGAGAATGGTATCGTACAAAGAATATCTATCAACCTAAATGGAAGCCGAAGTCGTAATCTTTTAGCGAAAATTCTAATTTACCTCACCGCCGTACTCCCATACATGCATGGTGGATAATCAAAACGAATCGCACGCATATATATTGCCCAGTTTTGTATCGAAGGACGCATCAAAGAAAGATGAAAGATGACGATGTTGACGTCCAGCTAGCGTAATTTATATCTTTGCACCATTCCGTCAACAAAAATCATGCCAGTAAGAGCACAAAGCTTAAAGTAAGTGCGCGATAATTAAGAAATAATGTTTTCATAAGCGTGCTCAGTGGTTATTTTACGCACGGTTAGTGTGGGAAAGTTTATATTTTAGGGCAAGGGCGAAGCTTTGTGGAACATACGTGGATATAGGTCTATTTGTGTCGCTTTGTTAATCAACTTCCCGATGGAAAGAAGTTAAACTCGAGAAAGAAATTTCGTCTTTATTTGTTTATTTATTTGTTTGTCTTTATCGATTGTGACTAAGCTTGTATGAAAGCAGACGTCCCTTTTCTCACCCGACTTGTGAAGTAGCTAGAATCTCCCAAATGAACACCTGCACTTGACACATGTACATTTCACACAACTGTGCTAAAACACTCAATAAATGCACAGTGTTATAGAATCACAATTTTATGATGAAGTGAGAAAAATAGACATGCGGCATACGAGGAAGGCGATTGAGTAGCTATGAAACCTGACTATCTCTAAGACTGCCTGAAATTGGTGTATATATATATGTAATGGACGAAAAGGATAATTCACTGATTCAAATATACAAATATAAAACGAACCAGATTCTCCAGAGCCCCACTCAAAAACTTGCATTACCGTTTCTAATACGGTGATGTGTTGTGATACGTTTATCATTGCTATAGGCTTAATTACTATGATGCAATCGGCTATATAGAGAGAATGAGAATAATGATGGTAGTTATCCATGAGGTGATTGGACCGAATTAGATAATAAATCTATGTGAACAAATGCCTAGACATATAAGAGTGTGGATTGTGGAACTGACTGCCTGGTACCAGAGCTATTCTTGAGATAGGACTACAATACATAATCAATGAAATCCTGCGCGCTCTCAAATAAATTGTAGATCGAGTTGCATCGAGGTTGATTTTTTCTTCTTTCATTTTGTCGGAGCTAATCTGATCACTTGTAATTGCCCACTATCGTATCAGACTGAGGTCATGATCACTTCCAACCTTACAGTGTACATCACATGAATACTAAAATGATTTTCTTAAGATAAATATCACACCGTACACGAACATTAGAGATCTTATCCGAGAGCCGGAAATCAGAAATAGACCCAATGACACTATCAACATTATCTCTGGATTCAGAGCATGCTGGTACAATATCCTACATGAAGGAATTACCTGGAGACAGACCGGGTGATTAATTTGTCCTCGTATTAAGGACATGACTTGTCACATCATTTACCATAGTGAGATCACGATAGCTTCTCAAACCAGGTATTCTAGAAGCTATATCCATCACTGCACAATGAACGATCAGTTATATCGCAACCTGGTATGCCCGCCACACCTCATCATAAAATATTTTCTTCATTGTATTTAGTAAAGATTTGTGGCTCTGATGACGACATATATGGCGTTCAAAAAGTAAATTTTCGGCCGATATTCTTGATTTTATCTGTAGTCTTAATCTCCACATGTACAGCTCTGTACGGCTCGGTAAATTAGAAAATCGTTATTCATATATAAAAGCCTCAAATATATCCTAAATGTAGTTACGGCTTCTCAAATCGGGGATCTTGCCCACCGCCTTCTCGTGGAAAATAGTGATCTCAATATGATCAGCTATTAAGTTGAAGTTTTTTATTCTTTTACTTTTCCAAACTATGGAGAAAATTTCACTGAGAGAGTGGGATCCGCCCCGGGTCGGACAGGATTAAAGCTACACTGTAAACTGAGGTGTTCAGTTATTGAACGCCTAAATTGTAACACTTATTGAACGCGTAATTGTGTTCAAATTCTTAACTTCCATGTTCAATTTTGAACTTTAGCATTCAGACCATTAACGCGGGTATTCGAATGCAGAACGCATAATGCACACATCTGTTCATTATTTTAACACACACATTCAAAGTTTTAACAATATAGCATTCTAAACTCTAACATAAGTGTTCACAACTTTAACACGCGCGTATTCAGTCTTGAACACTCTCAGAACACATCAGCGTTCGATTTATTTACAGTGTACATCTATGCTGAATTTTAGGGCGAACATGCTGGTTAATTTGAATGTAATGTGTTCTTAAATGACGTGGAGCCAAGTTAGAAAGGGCATATAGAAATAAATTCACGTGCTCTCCCGTGCGACGCTATTGTTTTCCGGATCTCGGATCATCCTATTGGTTTCTCATAAATAATTTGTATTGCGCCACACCCAAACTGACGAGGAAGTAGAAAACTCCAAAGGTATTCCGAGTTTGTTTGATTCCAAATACAGCCTGATGGAATGATAGGAGCTACCAAGACTGACGTCTCAAGACGGATAAGACTGTGATCAGATCACGGGCACACGAATATATGACAAGAAGTCCACCACCCCATTCTGCCATCAGACATACTGAAAACAAATGAGCGGATGACATCGCTTATGAGTCCCTTGGTAGTAGTAAGGTCCTGAAATCTTCACTCCTCGTGAGGCGGGTGAATATTATTAGGGTGTATGAGCTTAGATCTTTTACATTGGACCTGCGGTTAACATTGGACCGTGGGATACCATTGCGCCATCACCGCAGTATACTAAGATCACCCATCCAAGTAACCAAGCGTGACGAAGCCCAAGTCACGATGGAGCTGTACCCCCAGGCAACCCATGCAACGTCCACGTCCATATAAATTCCGGTGTGGTCACCAAGTGTGGATAAGTATAGTCAAGGGCAAGTTCGAAATACATGCTTCTAGTCCGTTCTTCAATATTCCATCTTAGCTTGCTAAGGGCATTTCACGTTTCACTTAACACTACCCTTAGCTCAATGACTTCATTCTCCGTGTATTTCGCCCGATGTCAGCTTCCCCATGCAAGCATCAAGTCGCATGTCCGCTCCATTTAAACGAGCCAATGAAATTGTCCGTATTCAAATACTTTGACCTGGAAATCTCAGACATGAGGCGTGTCAATTTCACTTAAGCGCTCGACGTGCTCGAGGCGCAAGACTGTGGGAGACCAAACCGAAGTTGTGCGAATTAGCTAATTTATTTCTCACTCTAATGGAGCATGCTTTTTTGTTTTCCTTAAGAAAAGTCATATTACAAGCGGCCTAACATATTTGTAAAAATAAAATTGGCGACAGTTCACAGGAAAATGATATGCTTTTTATTTTGTGATGGGGGCACTCCGAGGCCCACCAAGGGATCGTTTCAATCGATCGCTTTCTGGAGGTGTGTCTTCGTTTTATGAATGTGATTGCGCCGATGTCGGAGCTAACGGGACCAATCGGATGTGACCATTTGGGAAACGCCCTATTACACTCAGATATCACCCGTTACCGCATGGCTACGAGCAGAAGTTTCTACGTATGATCGTGTCATGCGTTCGGATGATGCAATATTCAGCCGTCGTCCATTGAAGAATTTTCGCCTCCATAATCCAAAGACTAATCCATTATCACCAAATTAAATTTACGACGTGAAGTTACAGCCCCTGGGGAAATCATGAAGACTGAACGAGGCAAAACGGCTGGCCGAGTTTGTTTAATTCGTGGGTGCTAGCCAACCAAATGGACAGTTATAAAGACTCTCAACAGTTCTTTCTGTTCTCAGATATTTGTAGAGGGCGACTGTCGCTAACATTCCAAACCCGAAAACCACAGACCCAGTCACACCCCGAGCGATCACCAGTCCCACACCGACCACCAGGCCACACCACAGACCCAGTCTACCACGGTACGACCGACCCTTACACAACACACAGCCAGAAAAAGGTGACAGCCCATCAGCCTTTAATGGTGATCAGGCCTGGCCATCACCTTTAAAAAGGTGATGAGTTAGAGCCATCACCTTTAAATGGTGACGGCCATCCCTTTTAAGGGTGATTATCTTGACTCATCACCCTTAAAAGGTGATGACCTAAAAAGGTGATGACCTAAATTTACAATCATTGCTCATCACTCTTCGGAGGTGATGGTCATCATTTTTAAATTTGATCATAAAAAGGGGGTAATGGCTCTAACTCATCAACTTTTCGGGGTGACATTTGTCACCATTTTTCTGGCTGTGCAGACTCAACCTGTATACCTACTATACCCTGACCCACCGAAGTAGGACCCATCCACCACCAGCGGGTCCTCTTAAACACCTCGTGGGTCCGTACCAGATCGAGTTATCACCCCAAAAGATACAACAGCTATGAACCACCGGTGGAATCATCAATTCACCTGCCTCGTCGCGGGTCGGAACGGGACAGACAAGACGCATTTCTAACAGAATCTCAGTCAACACACCGGCAGCATAATTGCCACACCCATCTCCCGGGTTGTGTGGTGTTAGGGGTATGGCAGACGGCATATTCGGCAATGCACAATGTCACCTTTGCGGAAGGACTGCTCAAACTGACCGACTTGAAACTTGGTCGATGACCTCATGATAGAAACCGATTATAAGGTGACCTAGCTCTTGACCAAAGGCAGTCGTCATCGGCGGTTCAGCATCATATACATCGTACACAAATTGTTTAGAAAAACATCGGTTTGATTGCTCACTACCTGGTGGTGTTTAAACACCCGAGAGAAACCACTCAACTGTTGAATATGGCGAGACAAATGTACCCCTGGCGGACCAAGCCTGCGCGGAAAGCCTTACAAGATGCGATGACCCCCAGCGTGGGTATATGCTCATCGATCTGAAACAAGCCACCCCTGACCATCTCCGACCTGCGGACCCAAACCTTTCACGGGAAAATCACCACGTCTACATGCCGAAGAAAGACGCCACACAAGGACAGTTTCTCAAATGGCAGGTTCACATTGAACCAGAGCGAAGCGAGCGTACAACCGTGATGGAGAACGATCCGTGGATGAGGACTGTCAAGGGATCTCAAGGGGCGTTTGTCCGAGATGGTTTTTTCTGCTAGAAGGTGTGTGAGCCGCCGCACACGTTTTCAACAGAGACCCGATGCATCGACCCGGTGATCATGATTGGGTTGGCGTGTACTTGACATAAGAGCAGCGCGAATACTTCGACCCATACGGACTGTCATCCATCCGCCAGGACCTGACGGCCTATATCAACGAAGGCACAGGGACTTGGCGTTGGAACAGTCTTCCAAGGCCTTAGCAGTACTGTAGCGTGTGTGGACTGTACTGGCCGTTTTATCTCTAGCATCGTTGCCGTGGATATCTCATGCCCACTAACGCGCAGATGTCTGACGAGTATCCCAGACCGAGGACCGGGATGTGCTGGTGTATGACTTTATAGAGGACTATTTCAATGCACGGTTCTGGGCGTAGTGGGTCTCGTGTTGTTGTTGTTGTTAAAAAATATTTAAAACTGAAATCTCACCCAGTACCCTGTCTTATGCGTTTTATTATAATGATACAACGGGAGCCAGGGGTGGAACCCACGACTACAGGCACGGGGCACCTGGCGGATATCCTGAATCAGCTGATCCTATTGGTCCTAGTGTATCGTCCTTGGCGGCCACGAGTCTGAGAGGCCCGATCCTGGCTTGGAGGATCCACTCGTCCAACTTCCTTGCCTGCCAAATATGGAAATGGCGTGGGTTGGGGATAATCCAGCTAGTCCTATACACCGAACGTGTTGACTCGGTTCACCCGACACTCTGTCAACCACGATGTTCGATTGTACGACCTTCTCGAAGTCCTTTCCGCATCTGCACCACTTACGTCGCCATGAATCTGCCAGCCAGGGCGCTGTCGCCCACTTTAGCTGTACGATCTGCGGAGAGACCTTCAATCGGTTGGATAATTTATACCGCCATCAACGGTTACAACATGGAACAACGACAAAGGAGGAATATGGACACCGCTTCAAAATCTTGAGTCAGTTGCCAAGACATCAGTGGGTCATAAATGACGACACCCTGTGATACGTTGTAACGGCCAGCATCCAGGTTGAGGGACCACCCACCCAACGGGATGAAGAGATCGTGGAGGTCAGCGTCGAGGAGCCCACCCGTCCACATTCCACCTAGTATACCTGTACGATCTGCTCGAACCAATTCATCTGCATGAACAGTTTACAACGTCACTAGTCTACCCGCCGCGGGTTGAGCCCTGTCAATACTTGGATGGGTGACCGGGTACTGTAGTGGTTGTGCTGATCAGCGTACAGGATATTTGGAACCGAGGGTACATTTGTGTCCTGACACATGCGGGCACCATCGTGATATGATTGAAAAAAAATTGAAAACGACGTTGAAACATACTCACTCACTTACTTCGTGAATCACCCAGACATCCATGTGAGGATTGTGATAGTCTTCAGACGCCATTGAGTCCATTGAGCCACCATCAATGAGGCCAGCATTGAAGCAGAGGGACCAACCACCCAACGGGTTGGACAGCCTACCCATCTATCTTTCAACCAACAAACCTGCGGATAGCCATGAGGGTCACGTGCATTTCGCGAATAACTCCGTGAACGTACTCGGCGAGGCATTGATCGTCGCCCATCCAGTGAGATGTACCAGTGTCAAGGGTCTGCGATCCGACGGCGCTTTCATTTCCACCGCCCTTTTCAAGAACTTTACACTGCCTGGTCGACCTCGCCCGTCTAGGCAGCTGTGTCGAGGCGATTTTTCTATCAACCACTACCTTTAGACTCAATCTAGCTTTCGGGTACATCCTACATCGTAAAGTGTCCGGTCAATTGTGATATTACTACACGAGTGACAACGTGGACGTCGTCAACCAACCCTTCATCATCACCAATTGTTTGTCGCTAGAGATCACCCAGTTCGACACCTTAGATCCGTTGCAATGGGCCAAAACCCAATGGACCGTGAAGGCAATCTAACAAACCACCCTATCCTTTGACAGCGATAACTTTAGCGTGAATGGCTCCTCGCTGAGCGCACATGGCCGATACAATAAACATGCACAGTACGCCTCCACAGCCTGGGTATGATGTGACATTGGGGGTAATAAAAGATTGCCATGCAGTTCTTGTTGTTGTTCTCTCATTCAACTCTCTACAGAATAGCGCCATTTTTAGCAACCGCTGAGCTACATACAGTTTGTTTGAAGGTTGAAGGAAAGAATAATACAAAACTGTGCCTAGTTAGTCCTTTCCTTTTCGCAAGATATGGAGGCTCTAAAAAGAGCCGTTTTGAGCCGCGTTGGTATGGATATCAATGTCGCAGCATCAGGGTCAGTCCTGTAAGTGTGGCCAGCACTCTTAGACCGAAGAGCTGTCGCTGGTTTCAGCGTGCTCGCTCGTAGTCCATGGTCCGGGCATCGAGGATGACTGTAATAGCACAATAATAGCGGGTGATCGCAAGCCTTCAATTCCAGTCGACTCTCACAAGTACGGCCTTTCTTGTTATCTCATTCAACCCCCTTCAGAATAGCGCTATTTTTAGCAACTACTGAGTTTCATATAGGTGTTTGTTTGAAGATTGAAGGAAAGAATAATACAAAAGTGTGCATAGTTAGTCGTCTCTCTTTCGCAAGATATGGGGGCTCTGAGAAGAGCCGTTTTGAGCCACGTTGGTATGGATGTCGATTCCGCAGCATCAGGGTCAGTCCTGTAAGTGTTGCCAGCACTCTTAGGCCGAAGAACCATCGCTGGTTCCGGTGTACTCGCTCATAATCCATGGTCGGGGCATCGAGGATGACTGTCATAGTCCAGTAATAGTGCGTGGTTGCACGCCTCCCCTTCCAGTCGACTCTCTCAAATACGCACTCTGTGAACTCTTCGAGGATCTGGTGTCG
>JAVTVY010013225.1:0-52395 GCA_036873755.1 Hanleya hanleyi | reverse complement strand
ATCTGTGCTGTATTATGCAATATCTGTCCCGTGTTATACAATATCTGTCCTGTATTGTACCATATTTGTCCTGTATTATACAATATATGTTCTGTATTATACCAAATCTGTGCCGAATTATACAGTATCTGTCCTGTATTATACCAAATCTGTGCTGTATTATACCATATGTTTCCTGTATTGTACCATATATGTTCTGTATTATACAATCGGATAGCGGTTGTCGTGAATAACAACAAGTTCAGCAATGTTTATATAGTTTATTATCCCCAATGTTACATCATACCCAGGCTGGGGAAGCCGCCCTAGGTATGTTTAGTATGTGCACAGCAAAACAAATTGAAATATCAAACACCATGTTTTATTATTTAACGCACCGTCACATTAGGTACAAGTGTTTACTGAGCTCAAGTCAGCGATCAGCATGTAGACATAGAGAGTATGTGCGGCATGTTATGGTATTCATCAGTGCACGGGTGACGCATTCAACCGATGGCGGTGGTCGGTCATCTTGGTAAGGAAAAACGTGACATTGGTTACCCTCTCTACCACCCATTGTATGTTGGGGCGTTGACGATGTGCCCATCTCAAGGCATCCACGGTGTCCAGTATCTCCAGCATCGTCTCTAGTGACCTTCGGTTAATGATGGCGAACGGCTGGTCAGACACATAGATATTATTGCCGGGATAATAATACCGTAACTGGTCCGTCTTTTTGTGACGTAATATGTACCCGAAAGCGACATTCAATTTGAAGGCCGTAGTTTGATCTTTGAAGATGGCTTCCACGTAGCTGCGTAGACGGGTGCGGTTGGTCAGTGGGAAATTGTAAATATCTTGAATAGGGCCATGAGGATGGAAACAGTGCCGTGTCATGGACCAATGGCGCCGATCGATGTCACTCACTGGATGGTTGTCCTGTAAGAGATCGCCCAGAAAATGTTCGATGTTGTCAGACGTATGACTCGAAACCGTAACGCTGGGGTCCTCCTGGATATCCAGGCTCTTCTGAACTGTGGGTATAGGTGGGCTCTCCTTCATCGCATCACCAGTGGCGCTCATCTCCCCGGGCTTATCTTCACTGGGGCTGACCTTCCGCGGCTCCTCTTCAGTAGGAAGTTGTCGCTCATGCCATGGTACCGGGGCATGAATCAAACGTTGGTGTCGCAGAAACTGACTGGTCAGTTTGAAAAGCCGACCACAATCCTCGCATGGACGCTTGGGTGGCCCATAAATTGAACGTTCATGGCGCAGTAAAGCATCTTCCCGATTAAATGACCGTGCGCAAGTTATACAAGTATACAGTCCGTCGTTGTGGGTGGCCGTGCCGTGGCGACGTAAATTGTCTAGACGAGTAAACTGCTTCTGGCAAGTTGTGCAAGTGAACATCTTGGTGGTTGACGAAACGGCCAGGCCGCTTTCCTTTTATAGCACGCTAGCTGGTGATCTATTTTTAGCACACTCAGTTCAACTACCCCAAGTCGAGGACCGAGATGTACTGGTGTACGACTGAGCCGCATTGCGCGCGCGCGTGTGTGTGTTTGGGGGGGGCAGTGGATTTTACAGCCGGGATCTTGTCAACATCCGGGTTTCCAAGTGGGGTTTTCCCGTCGTTCCTCCGTCTTCCATCCGGGTACTGTGGTTTTACATCCGGGTCTTCAGCTTGCATCCAGGTTTTTCATGAGCCACATTGCGTACGTGTGTGTGTTTGTGTTTGAGTCCAATCGTGCACCATGTCGAATTACGTTCTCTCCGAAAACTTCCTCTCATTGTATCAATATGCTCAGATCCATTCAATATAAACACAACCAAGAGACATCAACACCAACAGGCACATTGCGTAATACACGTTTTATTATCCTCACAGCACCACCACCACCACTACCACCACCACCACCACCTAGCGTTGCCGCCATCAACGATCAGCGTATAGACATATAGAGTATGTATGGCATGTTATGGTTTTCATCAGTGCATGGGTGAAGCATTCAGCCTATGGTGTAGTCGGTCAGCTTGGTGACGAAAAACGTGACATTGGTCATCCTCTCTACGACCCACTGGGTGTTGGGGCATTGTTGTTGGGCCCATTCCAAGGGATCTACGGTGTTCAGTTTCTCCAGCATCGTCTCTACCGACGTCTTATCCGTGATGGTAACGGGTTGGTCAAATACCCGGATGCTACTGCTCGGGTAAAAGTATCGGACTTGGTCTGCCTCCTTATGCTGTAGCACATAACCAAACGCCAGATTCAACTTGAAGGCCGTAGTTTGATCGTTGAAGATGGCTTTCACGTAGCTGCGTAGATGGGCGAGGTCGGTCAGTCGGAAATTGTAGATATCTTGAATAGGGCGATGACGGTGGAAGCAGTGCCGGATCATGGGCCAATGGCGCCGATAGATGTCACTCACTGGATGATCGTCGTGTAACAGATCGCTAGGAACATTTATGGGTTCGTCCGCGAAGTGTATTTTGCCCTCTACGTCGTACAAAATCTGGCTCAAGGTCTTGTCGTCGGAATTTGACTGTTGAATTAGGGCGACATCATCATAATCGGCCCTCATGCGATGGGTGGGAGTTCCCTCTGTCTCGATACTGGTGCCTACGGGCTTCTCTACCAGCAAACGTGGCTGCGGAACAGGGTGTCGTGTGCGTTGGTGTCGCAGCAACTGACTGGTCAGTTTGAAAAGCCGACCACATTCTTCGCATGGACGCTTGTGTACTTCATGGCGTGCACGTGTGTGGCGCTGTAAATGATCCGGGCGCTGAAACGACAGTGTACATATCGTACAGCTATACCGGGCGATTCCTTCGTGCTTGGTAGCCTCATGGCGGCGCAAGTCGTGCAGACGAGTGAATGATTTCGAGCACGTAGTACAAGTGAACATCTTGGTGGTTGACAGAGTGTCTGATGAAACGGCCAGGCCGCTTCCCTTTTATAGCACGCTAGCTGGTATGTGTGTGTGTGTATGTGGGCTGTGGATTTTACATCCGGGATCTTGTCAACATCCGGGTTTCCAAGTGGGTTTTTCCCGTCGTTCCTCCGTCTTCCATCCGGGTACTGTGGTTTTACATCCGAGTCCCATCTTACAGCCGGGTTTTGGACACCTGCTGACCTCAATAATTTGCATATGACCTCTGTGAGGTCACTTCCGCTTCCGTTCACGTGACCGGAACTGAACTTTGGCCCCTGCGCTCAATTTTTATCCGGCATTGTTAGCGCGCGCAGGGACCAAAGGTCAGTTCCGGTCACGTGAACGGAAGCGGAAGTGACTTCACAGAGTTCATATGCAATTTATTGAGGTCAGCAGGTGTCCAAAACCCGGCTGTAAGATGGGACCCGGATGTAAAACCACAGTACCCGGATGGAAGACGGAGGAACGACGGGAATAATCCACTTGGAAACCCGGATGTTGACAAGATCCCGGATGTAAAATCCACAGCCCACATACACACACACACACACACACGCGCGCGCGCGCTATGCGGCTCAGTCGTACACCAGTACACCAGTCTCGATCCTCGACTTGGGGTAGAGTGTGCTAAAAATAGATCACCAGCTAGCGTGCTATAAAAGGGAAGCGGCCTGGCCGTTTCATCAGACACTCTGTCAACCACCAAGATGTTCACTGGTACTACGTGCCCGAAATCATTCACTCGTCTGCACGACTTGCGCCGCCATGAGGCTACCAAACACGAAGGAACCGCCCGGTATAGCTGTACGATATGTACACTGTCGTTTCAGCGCCCGGATCATTTACAGCGCCACACACGTGCACGCCATGAAGTACCCAAGCGTCCATGCGAAGAATGTGGTCGGCTTTTCAAACTGACCAGTCAGTTGCTGCGACACCAGCGCACACGACACACGCGTTTGCTGGTAGAGAAGCCCGTAGGCACCAGTATCGAGACAGAGGAAACTCCCACCCATCGCATGAGGGCCGATGATGATGATGTCGCCCTAATTCAACAGTCAAATTCCGACGACAAGACCTTGAGCCAGATTTTGTACGACGTAGAGGGCAAAGTAGACTTCGCGGACGAACCCATACATGTTCCTAGCGATCTGTTATACGACGATCATCCTGTGAGTGACATCTATCGGCGCCATTGGCCCATGATCCGGCACTGCTTCCATCGTCATCGCCCTATTCAAGATATCTACAATTTCCGACTGACCGACCTCGCCCATCTACGCAGCTACGTGAAAGCCATCTTCAACGATCAAACTACGGCCTTCAAGTTGAATCTGGCGTTTGGTTATGTGCTACAGCATAAGGAGGCAGACCAAGCCCGATACTTTTACCCGAGCAGTAGCATCCGGGTATTTGACCAACCCGTTACCATCACGGATAAGACGTCGCTACAGACGATGCTGGAGAAACTGGACACCGTAGATCCCTTGGAATGGGCCCAACAACAACGCCCCAACACCCAGTGGGTCGTAGAGAGGATGACCAATGTCACGTTTTTCGTCACCAAGCTGACCGACTACACCATAGGCTGAATGCTTCACCCATGCACTGATGAAAACCATAACATGCCATACATACTCTATATGCCTATACGCTGATCGTTGACGGCGGCAACGCTAGGTGGTGGTGGTGGTGGTAGTGGTTGTGGTGGTGCTGTGAGGATAATAAAACGTGTATTACGCAATGTGCCTTTTGGTGTTGATGTCTCTTGGTTGTGTTTATATTGAATGGATCTGAGCATATTGATGCAATGAGAGGAAGTTTTCGGAGAGAACGTAATTCGACATGGTGCACGATTGGACTCAAACACAAATACACACACGTACGCAATGTGGCTCATGAAAAACCTGGATGCAAGCTGAAGACCCGGATGTAAAACCACAGTACCCGGATGGAAGACGGAGGAACGACGGGAAAACCCCACTTAGAAACCCGGATGTTGACAAGATCCCGGCTGTAAAATCCACTACCCCCACACACACACACACACACACGCGCGCCCGCAATGCGGCTCAGTCGTACACCAGTACATCTCGGTCCTCGACTTGGGGTAGTTGAACTGAGTGTGCTAAAAATAGATCACCAGCTAGCGTGCTATAAAAGGAAAGCGGCCTGGCCGTTTCATCAGACACTCTGTCAACCACCAAGATGTTCACTTGCACAACTTGCCAGAAGCAGTTTACTCGTCTAGACAATTTACGTCGCCACGACACGGCCACCCACAACGACGGACTGTATACTTGTATAACCTGCGCACGGTCATTTAATCGGGAAGATGCTTTACTGCGCCATGAACGTTCAATTCATGGGCCACTCAAGCGTCCATGCAAGGATTGTGGTCGGCTTTTCAAACTGACCAGTCAGTTGCTGCGACACCAACGTTTGATTCATGCCCCGGTACCATGGCATGAGCGACAACTTCCTACTGAAGAGGAGCCGCGGAAGGTCAGACCCAGTGAAGATAAGCCCGGGGAGATGAACGCAACTGGTGATGCGATGAAGGAGAGCTCACCTATACCCACAGTTCAGAAGAGCCTGGATATCCAGGAGGACCCCAGCGTTACGGTTTCGAGTCATACGCCTGACAACATCGAACATTTTCTGGGCGATCTCTTACAGGACAACCATCCAGTGAGTGACATCGATCGGCGCCATTGGTCCATGACACGGCACTATTTCCACCCTCATGGCCCTATTCAAGATATTTACAATTTCCCACTGACCAACCGCACCCGTCTACGCAGCTACGTGGAAGCCATCTTCAAAGATCAAACTACGGCCTTCAAATTGAATGTCGCTTTCGGGTACATCTTACGTCACAAAAAGACGGACCAGTTACGGTATTATTATCCCGGCAATAATATCTATGTGTCTGACCAGCCGTTCACCATCATTAACCGGAGGTCACTAGAGACGATGCTGGAGATACTGGACACCGTGGATGCCTTGAGATGGGCACATCGTCAACGCCCCAACATACAATGGGTGGTAGAGAGGGTAACCAATGTCACGTTTTTCCTTACCAAGCTGACCGACCACCGCCATCGGTTGAATGCGTCACCCGTGCACTGATGAATACCATAACATGCCGCACATACTCTCTATGTCTACATGCTGATCGTTGACTTGAGCTCAGTAAACACTTGTACCTAATGTGACGGTGCGTTAAATAATAAAACATGGTGTTTGATATTTCAATTTGTTTTGCTGTGAACATACTAAACATACCCAGGGCGGCTCCCCCAGCCTGGGTATGATGTAACATTGGGGATAATAAACTATATAAACATTGCTGAACTTGTTGTTATTCACGACAACCGCTATCCGATTGTATAATACAGAACATATATGGTACAATACAGGAAACATATGGTATAATACAGCACAGATTTGGTATAATACAGGACAGATACTGTATAATACAGCACAGATTTGGTATAATACAGAACATATATTGTATAATACAGGACAAATATGGTACAATACAGGACACATTTGCTATAATACAAGACAGATATTGTATAACACGGGACAGATATTGCATAATACAGCACAGATATTGCATAATACAGCACAGATATGGTGTAATTCAGGACAGATATGGTATAATACAGCACAGATATGGTATAATAGAGGGCAAATATTGTATAATACAGCACAGATTTGGTATAATACAGGACATATATGGTACAATACAGGACAGATATAGTATAATACAGCACAGATTGGTATAATACAGGACAGATACTGTATAATACGCATGACAGATATGGATGGTCCATCTCTACACCAAATACCCTCCTGCACTGCCCCAAAATGCCCACTTTCGCTACTACTCGTACTGATGACGTCACCAATGACGTCACAGATGCTGTGGACATCCCTTAAAAAATCGTGGTCTCCACCCCGAAGGTTACAAGATGACACCCCACAGGACGCATTCGGACCAAGGATGGTCCATCTCTACACCAAATACCATCCTTCACTACCCCAAAATGCCCACTTTCGCTACTACTCGTACTGATGACGTCACCGATGACGTCAAAGATGCTGTGAACATTCCTCAAATCTGGATCTACACCCCGAGAGCTACAAAATGACACCTCCCAGGACGCATTCGGACCAAGGATGGTCCATCTCTACCCCAAATACCTTCCTTCCCTGCCCCAAAATGCCCACTTTCGCTACTACTCGTACTGATGACGTCACCGATGACGTCACAGATGACGTGAACATCCCTCAAATCGGGATGTACACCCCGAGCGCTACAAGATAACACCTCCCACGACACAATCGGACCAAGGATGGTCCATCTCGACCCCAAATACCTTCCTGTACTGCCCCAAAATGACCACTTTATGTACTACAACCAACTGCGCATGCGCAGATTGACGCGACTTGCACTTTAAAACACGCCATTCTGACTCTACCCCACACAAGCTTCACTTTGACACCTCCCACAATCCATTTGGACCCATAGTGGTCCATCTCTACCCCAAACACACACCCACATACCCCCCAACATGCCTGCTTTCTATACAACGGCCAGACTGCGCATGCGCAGACTATTGCACACGGACGAACCATTAGTCGATACATTACAAACTCTACGGGAGCTTCAAAATAAGACCTCATACGACACCATAGGATCATAAGGGGCTCACCTAGACCCCAAAACGTTCACCCCGTATGGACCTATACCTCCATAGCCATGCAGCATAGGCCTATGGGCCAACCCAGGCCTCGGTGAACTTTTTCCAAAAATGTCACCGCTTCGCTCCGGGACCCCTCCCATCGTGTTCTAAATGACGAGACGTGAAAAACAAGACCAAACAACCCATATCACAATGAACGTGTGTGAATTTCCCAGGTTGAACCTATATCCCCATATAGCCAATATGGGACTATATGGGCTATATGGTACTTTTCCAAAAATTTCACCTTTTCGCTCCGGGACCCTTCCCATCGTGTTCTAAATGACGAGACGAGAAAAACAAGACCCCACAACCCATATCACAATGAACGTGTGTGAATTTCCCAGGTTGAACCTATATCCCCATATAGCCAGCCTATAGGCCTATATACAGGCCTACCCGGTACTTTTCCCAAAAATTTCACCGATTCGCTCCGGGACCCTTCCCATCGTGTTCTAAATGACGAGACGTGAAAAACAAATCCAAGCAACCCATATCACAATGAACGTGTGTGAATTTCCCAGGTTGAACCTATACCCCCATGTAGCCAGCCTTTAGGCCTTTATACAGACCTCGGTGACTTTTCCCAAAAATTTCACCGATTCGCTCCGGGACCCTTCCCATCGTGTTCTAAATGACGAGACGAGAAAAACAAGACCCCACAACCCATATCACAATGAACGTGTGTGAATTTCCCAGGTTGAACCTATATCCCCATATAGCCAGCCTATGGGCCTATATACAGGCTACCCGGTACTTTTTCCAAAAATTTCACCGTTTCGCTCCGGGACCCTTCCCATCGTGTTCTAAATGACGAGACGTGAAAAACAAATCCAAGCAACCCATATCACAATGAACGTGTGTGAATTTCCCAGGTTGAACCTATACCCCCATATAGCCAGCCTATAGGCCTATATACAGACCTCGGTGACTTTTCCCAAAAATTTCACCGATTCGCTCCGGGACCCCTCCCATTGTATTTTTCTCGGCGAGACGAGAAAAACGAGACCCCACAAGCCATAGTAAAGCCCACGAAAAAAATTGACCACCCCTCCCCCATATAGCCAGTATGAGCCTATATACAGACCTCGGTGACTTTCCCCAAAAATTTCACCGATTCGCTCCGGGACCCTTCCCATTGTCATTTTCTTGGCGAAACGAGAAAAACGAGACCCCACAAGCCATAGTAAAGCCCACGAATAAAATTGACCATCCCCATACCCCATACAGGCATTTTCCCTTATATTGTATAATACAGACCCCTATTGTAGGGGTAAAGTCCGTGTTCCGCTTTTTGTAGTTTCGGGAAAAAATCATAATTTTACATGCACCCACCCCATTGACTTGATAGGCAGGCCCCGATAAGCCCGGGGACCGATATTAGCCCTTTTGGCTAGGGTTGATAGGGGTTTTCCCCTATTTTAGGGGTAAAGTCCGTGTTCCGCTTTTTATAGTTTCGGGAAAAAATCCTAATTTTACATGCACCCACCCATTGACTTGATAGGCAGGCCCCGATAAGCCCGGGGACCGATATTAGCCCTTTTGGCTAGGGTTGATAGGGGTTTTCCCTAGTTTAGGGGTAAAGTCCGTGTTCCGCTTTTCATAGTTTCGGGGACAAATCCTAATTTTACATGCACCCACCCCATTGACTTGATTGGCAGGTCCCAATAAGCCCGGGGACCGATATTAGCCCTTTTGGCTAGGGTTGATAGATGTTTTCCCCTATTTTAAGGGTAAAGTCAGTGTTCCGCTTTTTATAGTTTCGGGAAAAAATCCTAATTTTACATGCACCCACCCATGACTGGATGCCCCTGCGTATTTGAAGTCTGGGGACTACTTTTTCTCCGCGGAAGCTTTTTCCCGCGACCGCATTACCGCCAGACCGCATCACCGCGGATGAATACATGCCCAGGGGCCCTTTGCCGGAACTATAGTCACCCAGAGTTACCTCCCCCTAGATTGGAACTCTTCTGTGCTGGAGGTAGTTTTTGGTCTCTTGGCCTGGTGGCGCCCCCTCCTCCACGTGACCTCCACAAAACAGAGTTATTTCCCTGGAAAGTAATAGGCTTCGTCCTGTCTCCCTACTACTGACGACTATAAGCCTACACTAATAAATACAGCCAAGGTCGTGAATTTTGAAACCTTACCCAAAATAAACGTTCACTATTCAGCTCAAAGCTGCACATAACATTCGCATGCAGTTAAGAGCTTGAAAACAGGTCATTAACCCCAATAGTTTCACTCTATATCTACTAGCCAACTACTCAACACTAAAATTTATATATAATGATTTATATGCATATGAGATGTAGGTCAAATTTTGTAGTGTTTTCTTTATAGCACACTTGTATTCCTAGATATGAGGATATAAAGTATTGATGTACTCGCTTGAAGTATTTTAACGCAACCTGTGACGAAACACAGGACTAGAAAACGACAGAATAAAGAAGAATGGACTACCGCGTCTTGGTGAGTAGGCCTAGCATTCTGGGAAGATCATCCTTAACCCATATCCAACCCTGCTCGAAATAGCAACCAATGAACGGACGATGTTCGAGCCCTGGGTTCGCAGGATCATAGGATCTCGTTATCCAGATGAATGGCAAATGTGTGCGGAGAAAAAGCTGAAAATACCTACTTGAAGCTCGGGGGAGCGAATGAAAAGCAAATATAAATACGAACACCCGAATTAAAAATCACCGGATGGGACGAAACGTAGGACATATTGCTTGGCGCTTATTTTGCTCAAATATTGGAATATTTGGAGATGTTGTGATGTCGAGAATGCTATTCCGGGTGTACCACAGCCGAAGTGGGAGGGAATAAATTCGGTATCTCTAAGGTTAGGGGGTGAAATGTACCACATTATAGTATTTTTGGGTCAGCCTCTACCAGAAAATGTGAAAAAAATCCAAGATGGCCACCCGAAAACAATTATCGGTTACATGTTGACATTTTTTGTCAATTGTTTTTTTTTGCGAATTTTTGGCACAACAATTGCACAGTATGTTATAAAATAATTGTTATAGGGATGGTATTTTCCTGTTATTCGAAGTTCAAAGACGCCAAAAATTTAGTAAAAAGAAGAAAGAAATCGCAAATTTCTGCAAACCTCTCATAGGAGCAATTTTGAATTTTCAAATGATCCTTCGCAACTTGGATTATGTGAATGAACTCAAAATTATGCTCATACGACCAGCTATATATGCATATATGATAAATTTTCTTACTGCTGCTATTGCAGAGTTATGGAGAAAAGTTTATAGGTACAGATAGCTCACAATTTCATCTTTCTCAACACGACAAGTACATCATGTCATGATCTTTATCTTGTATGAGGTTTGGGGCATTAGGTAATATAACCAGTCCATATGGTTACCAGAGGCACATCAGAACCACATTTATGTCATATGTGGCACATCAGAACCACATTTATGTCATATGTGGAAGTTTTTTGTGATTTCTTTTTCACCAAAAGAGACGAAAAACGCACTTTTTCGAGGACCGCTTAGCCGCCATCTTTGATGTGCACATGTTCCGTTTTATCTTGCAGGGATTACACAAATAGGTTTAAACTGATCTATAAAAAGTGGAAAACTTCCTGTGTTCATTACCTGTTCTATCTGAAACTATGCGGAAAAGTTCAGTTGTGGAGGAGGCGGTTAAGAGAGTGGGGGATTGAGAAGTAACACTATTGTATGCCACAAAATCTAGTACATGTATACCACCATTTAGTGGCACAAAACAACATTCTCAGTGTCCATATTGTCCACATGAGTATAGGCATACACCGGGGGTTTTCAACTTGTTTGTACATGTACTACTAAAGATTGTAGATAAATTGAATACACCTGACACGGCTTAGGCACCTTGATGAAATGACGCCAAGAAATGCTAGCTTAGGTCCCTTTGCCTTAGGTCCCTTTGGCAGGATTTTTTTTTTTCTTATTTTTTTTTTTTTTTCCTTAGGAAAAAACAAGTATTGGTCCTATTAATATTAAAAATGTTTACATCATAAACAAAAATGCAGCGAAAAATAGTTCCGGTCCGGATTGGATTGGACATCTACCGGGAGCATCCATGCATCCCTGTCAAATATACACGACCTTCTGCACGGTCAAGAAATTGCTAAAGGGTCAAATAGGCCGTCAGTTTTTTAGGTGATTGTTATCACTTGTGTCTAATCACGCCCCAGTTCACAGGATTGATACATTATATAATCTACGGTATTGTGAACAAGATTGCCTGGGGGTGGGAGAGGTGGAGAATGGGGCGGAGTGCATCGCTATGTGGGGTCTCAGTTAGGAACATCTAGTACAAAGGGCAAGAGGGAAAAAAAGATATAATTCCAATAAAGAAAACACATATCCTACTATCTTATACCATTTGTTTGCAAATATCAGTCGCAAAGTCGGTAAGATTTTGTCATTATAATATCATTTGAGTCACTTCTGAAAAACGGTCGAACGTTTTACCGTGTACACATTATTTAGCTTTGAACTGGTCCCAAACTGATATCAACATCAGCACGAACGCAACTTGGCTGGGTGGTGCTCAGTTGGTTCGTCGCGATATGACTGAAATAATGTTGAAAGCGACGTTAAATCCTATTCACTCACTCACTCAACACCAATATTTAGTGTTAATTATCGATCAACACCATTTCCCAACACCGCCTAATGGGGTTGACCAGCCCTCAACACCAAAAAAGGGTATTGGGACAACACGAGTTTTCTGAGAGTGTACATGTAATTCTGTAACAAATCAAGGACGATGGGACTTTTCCTTGAAGCTCACATTCCACCGTTTGACTCCTTTTGAAAGCTTGCTTTGGACGGATTACCTCCCATTCCTTTCCAGGCAAGGGACAGGTGGCGTTTATCATTTTGCTGTCAAATTGCATCTAGATCTAGACAAAATCCGCCGCTTTTCGGCAGTCGTCGTTTTGTTGTACTGTACAGTTGATTCAATGCATTATCTTTATTTATTCGTGATTTCACTTCGTCTTTTAACGAGAGTGAATGACATGTCTGTTGTAAACTAAACAAATCAGTGGCTACTCACCAAGAACGGTAACCATTTTTTGGAGATTACACCTGGTCAACAAGGGTAAAGCCAAGAAATATCTGCAAAAATATTGGGCGACGTTGTTTAATAGGATAAGGCGCAAAATACTTATTCTGCAAAAGAAGTGTTCTTTGAAGTATTTAATTGCGCATGCATAATTGACAGAGCAGATTATGAGAGTGTAACCAATGATTTCTATTCAATCTGTCGTCTGCTCGGAAGCGAGTCCTTCGCAAAAGTGTTGGAACTTCCTCCAGGATGTTCAGCAGAGGATATGTAGTAGATCGAAATATTGTTATAAATTCTGAAAATAGATGTAGTCCAGTTGCAATCGCTTTTCGTAGCTCGAAAAACTTCCATTTACCTGGCATATGGTCACAGAGGAGTTCCGCTATAGTACTAACACCGCTGTGACAAAACAAACTCCCGCTATGGTGCTAACACCGCTGTGACAGAGGAGTCTCGCTATGGCACTAACACCGTCGTGACAGAGGAGTCCCGCTATTGTACTAACACCGCTCTGACAGAGAAGTCCCGCAAAATTGCTAACACCGCTGTGACAGAGGTGTTCGGCTATAGTACTAACACAGTTGTGACAGTGAATTACCGCTATAGTACTAGCACTGCTCTGACAGAGGAGCCCGCTTGGTTAATAACACCGTTCTGACAAAGGAGTCCCGCTAAGGTACCTACACCGCTGGCACAGAAGATTCCCGCTATGATACAAAAACCGCTCTCACAGAGGAGTCCCGCGATAGTACTAACACCGCTGTCACAGATGAGTCCCGCTGTAGTAATAACACCGCTGTCACAGAGAATTACCAGTATAGTACTAACACCGCTGTGTCAGAGGAGCCCGCTGTGGTACTAGCACCGCGGTCACAGAAGATTCCTGCTACGGTACAAACACCGCTGTCACAGAGGAGTCCCGCTATAGTACTAACACCGCTGTCACAGAGGAGCTCCACTATGGTACTATCACTGTTGTGACAGAGGAGTCCCGCTATTGTTATAACACCGCCGTCACAGAAGATTTCCGCTATGGTACAAACACCGCTGTGACAGAGGAGTCAGCTATGGTACTAACACCGGTGTGAGGGAAGTGTTCCGCTATAGTGCTAACATCGCTGTGACACAGGATTCCCGATATTGTTCTAACACTGCTGTCACAGAAGATTCTCGCTATGGTAGAAACACCGCTGTGACAGAGGAACCCGCTTTGTTACAAACACCGCTGTCACAGAGGAGCCCAATTATTGTACAAACATCGCTGTCACAGAGGAGTCCAGCTAAGGTACTAACACCGCTGTCACAGAAGATTCTCGCTATGATACAAACATCGCGGACACAGAGGAGCCCCACTATGGTACTAACACTGTTCTGACAGAGGAGTCCCGCTATTGTTATAACACCGCCGTCACAGAAGATTCCCGCTGTGGTACAAACATCGTTGTGACAGAGGAGTCCACTATGGTACTAACACCGCGGTGAGGGAAGAGTTTCGCTATAGTACTAACATCGCTGTGACAGAGGATTCCCGATATTGTTCTAACACTGCTGTCACAGAAGATTCCCGCTATGGTACAAACACCGCTGTGACAGAGGAGCCCCTTTATTGTACAAACACCGCTGTCACAGAGGAGCCCAATTATTGTACAAACACCGCTGGCACAGACGATTCCCGCTATGATACAAACACCGCTGTCAAAGATGAGTCCCGCTGTAGTGCTAACACCGTTGTCACAGAGAAGTCTCACTATGGTACTAACACTGCTGAGACAGAGGAGTCCCGCTATTGTTATAACACCGCTGTCACAGAAGATTCCCGCTATGGTACAAACACCGCTGTGACAGAGGAGTTCGCTATGGTACTAACACCTCTGTGAGGGAAGAGTCCCGCTATAGTACTAACATCGCTGTGACAGAGGATTCCCGATATTGTTCTAACACTGCTGTCACAGAAGATTCCCGCTATGGTACAAACACCGCTGTGACAGAGGAGCCCCTTTATTGTACAAACACCGCTGTCACAGAGGAGTCCAGCTATGGTACTAACACCGCTGTCACAGAAGATTCCCGCTATGATACAAACATCGCTGACACAGAGGAGCCCCGCTATGGTACTAACACCGCTGTCACAGAGGAGTCCCGCTAAGGTACTAACACCGCTGGCACAGACGATTCCCGCTATGATACAAACACCGCTGTCAAACATGAGTCCCGCTGTAGTGCTAACACCGTTGTCACAGAGAAGTCTCACTATGGTACTAACACTGCTGAGACAGAGGAGTCCCGCTATTGTTATAACACCGCTGTCACAGAAGATTCCCGCTATGGTACAAACACCGCTGTGACAGAGGAGTTCGCTATGGTACTAACACCTCTGTGAGGGAAGAGTCCCGCTATAGTACTAACATCGCTGTGTCATAGGATTCCCGATATTGTTCTAACACTGCTGTCACAGAAGATTCCCGCTATGGTACAAACACCGCTGTGACAGAGGAGCCCCTTTATTGTACAAACACCGCTGTCACAGAGGAGTCCAGCTATGGTACTAAAACCGCTATGATACAAACATCGCTGACACAGAGGAGCCCCACTATGGTACTAACACCGCTGTCACAGAGGAGTCCCGCTAAGGTACTAACACCGCTGGCACAGACGATTCCCGCTATGATACAAACACCGCTGTCAAAGATGAGTCCCGCTGTAGTGCTAACACCGTTGTCGCAGAGAAGTCTCACTATGGTACTAACACTGCTGTGACAGAGGAGTCCCACTATTGTTATAACACCGCTGTCACAGAAGATTCCCGCTATGGTACAAACACCGCTGTGACAGAGGAGTTCGCTATGGTACTAACACCTCTGTGAGGGAAGATTCCCGCTATAGTACTAACATCGCTGTGACAGAGGATTCCCGATATTGTTCTAAAACTGCTGTCACAGAAGATTCCCGCTATGGTACAAACACCGCTGTGACAGAGGAGTCCGCTATGGTACTATTGTTCCAACACCGCTGTCACAGAAGACTCCCGCTATGATACAAACATCGCTGACACAGAGGAGCCCCACTATGGTACTGACGCCGCTGTGTCACAGGAGTCTCACTAATGTTCTAACACTGCTGTCACAGAAGATTCCCGTTTGTGACTCCCGCTATGATACAAACATCGCTGACACAGAGGAGCCCCACTATGGTACTGACGCCGCTGTGTCACAGGAGTCTCACTAATGTTCTAACACTGCTGTCACAGAAGATTCCCGTTATGGTACAAACATCGCTGTGACAGAGAAATCTCGCTATGCTACTAACACTGCTGTCACAGGAGATTCTCGCTATGGTACAAACACCGCTGTCGCATTGGAGTCCCGCTAAGAAACATGAACCGCTGTGACGGAGGAGTCCCGCTATAGCACTTAGTTGGTTCGTCGTGATATAGCTGAAATATTGTTGAAAGCGACGTTAAATTCTATTCACTCACTCACTCACTATAGCACTATAACCGCTGTGCAGAGGAGTTCGGTTATTGTTCTAACACCGCTGTCACAGAGGATTCCAGCTACATGTATAGTACTAACGCCGCTGTGACAGAAGATTCCCGCCACATTACTTACACCACAGTGACAGAGGAGCCCCGATATGATACTACCGCTGTCGCAGAGGAGCCCCATTATAGTACTAACACCGCTGTGCTCATGCTGTTCTCACCAACAGGGAACCAAAAATGTGGTGTGTAGTGTTTCGCTGAAATGACATTCCTCTTACAAATTTTCTGATAGATCGGCCAGATCAACAGAAGCATAATGAAGCATACAGTTCACGCCTGGGTCAAAACGTCCACTTCTCCACTGATCAGCCAGTCGATCCGACTGCCTCCCCGAGCGTTTTGTCGCTTTCTGATATATCCAACCAGGTCAACTGCGCTAGGAGGATACGAGTGAGGGACTATGCATGCCTTTTGAAATTCGTATATTTTGCTGGTTTTGCAATAGTTTCCTCTAATCGAATAGTATAGAAAACAAAACAAAATCGTCTTCTATACCTGGCTGTGTTAAACCAGCTGACTCTGTAAACCTGTTTAATGACTTTTTCAAGTCTGTATTTGTCGAAGACGATGATGTTCTGGTCTTCTCAACAGTTAACTATGTCTCGAGTGATAATATGTCGTGTGCATTGATCCCTATTGTTGGCGTGTTTAACCCTATCTGGCCTGGTCTTTTTGGGACCTGTCCCGGCCTGGGAAGGGGTCATTTCGCCCCCCCCCCCTCTAAATATTTTTCTGACCCTTCGAGCTAGGGAGCTAAAACTTACCGCTCTATATACCCTCAGTCAAGCTCTACCAGAAAATGAAAAAAAAAATCGAAGATGGCCACTTTGATAACGTCACGGTCATCTTCACAAAAGGCATTTTTGGTCGATTTTTTGGTCAGATTTTTCGATTTTTGTGTTTTCTTTGCAACAACTGCATGATCAATTAGTAAATAATAGTATGGTGTAAAATAAAATAGATTTTGCTCAATTTTCCCCGAAGAAAAGCAGGAATTTTGAAGAAAAATGACGAAAATATCACTTTTCTGGTAACCCACATGACCGCCATCTTGAATTTACCCATGATGCTCTACTCGGGTGGTTATGCAAATAGGCTTAAAATGACCCCAATATGATAAACGGACTGTGTGTTCCTTTATCAATTATTTTTAACATGTCTTTGGAGGAGGGAGTTTTTCCCTCGACTTTTAAAAAGATCAATGTATAGTTCCTACTTTTAAGAGTGGCCCGTCTCTCTTTTACCTATTATGAGCGAATTGTTTCTGCTTTTCTTCCAGGGAAATTGGGTAAAATCTATTTTATTTCACATCAGACTATTATTTGCTAGCTTATCATGCAGTTTATGTAAAGAAAACACATGAATATTAAATTCGAAAAATTGACTGAAAATCGACCAAAAATGACTCTTTTGAAGATGACGTCATTTTGATGTCATCGAAGCGGACCTTTTTTACATTTTCTGAGAGAGCTTGACCGGAGGGTATAGTTTGGTAAGTTTCAGCACCCTAGGTCAAGGAGTAGGAGAAGTATTTAGGTGGACCGAAATAAATATCATGTATCATGTATCAAAGCTCAATTGCATGATGTGTTGAAGTTATCGCGGACAAATATCAATGAAGCCGTCATAACAGACGGTCAATGGGCGTGGTCAGTGTCCACCTATTCCGTGGCCAACAAAACAACAAGAATTATAAATTAAGCATCCCTCTTATCACATTATACCTTCACAATGAGCTTTGTTAGCTTCAATACATTATGACATCAACATTATCACCATAGGAAATTGAGCCTCGGCAAATGAAACGAGTATTACGACGTTTTATACGGAGGAAATTTACAAGTTCCGCGTTATATATTATAAACATCACAAATTAATGATAGTCATTGTGTAGCTTTCAGCTGGTTACACACCCTTTAGAACTAACCGTTGATCTTGTACAAGCTCTATTAGTAATGAACTAATTGAAATAGGCAAACTTTATAGTATGGTATGCAAATATGTTGAACTTCGGCGTTGGCGACTTTCTAAACAGTGTGTGTAGGGGTTGTACTAAGCTGAATATGGAATTCAAGCTATGAGGTGTATTATCACTGTTCTGCTTTCATAAGTTGCTGACTTCAAAATACGCTTCATATATTCGCCACTTTTTTTTTTTTTTTAATCACTTACGCTGCGAATGGGAAACCTTCCTCGCAGACTTTCTCCCTTTGCTCTCTCGTTTGGCTGTACAACCCTGAATTTATTTGGTTGGTTTGTTATCCTATTCATGCTACATGATATGTTACGATATATTATACTACGGCACAGAATAGAATATGATAATTTCAATCAAATACCCACGCTCTATACTTTGCTCCACTAAAAATAATCCTAGTGGTAGTAAGTGCAATTCGTTATTACAGGTTTTCGGCAGTCCAAGGTTACCATGCACCCTTCATGTGTAGATGGCGCCATGATCGACTCGTCTTCATCATACGGGTTATTAGCATCTGTAGACGTTATTTTGCTTCTTGTGAAACTAAGAAACAACATTGACACCGCTGGGCGCGAAAAGCGCGAAACTGGGATCGCACTGTTCATATGTCCATATTATTAAATGCCTATACGTCATCACTATGTATGTAGGATAGTTTGAAGAGGCCAGGGAGAATTCCATGTCCGAGTTCTTTATGCACCTACGATCCCATAATGCAGTTTGGACTTTCCACTGACATCATTGCCGACGTACGGGTTTAGCGGCCAGTACGAATCTTTAGTATGGAACCTCATGTTAGCGCTTTCCCAATGTCCAGAAATGATGGATGGACGACGGGACCGCTATCTAGAATGTTTACATTCTGCGACAGGTATTGTACCACGATAAATCCAATAGGCCTATAATACTAAACGGTCTGTACAAAGTAGTCACGATATAATCAAGGGTGTAGGCCCCTATGTATATCATATAACTCGCGATGCATTCAATACAATTTGAGAGAGAAAAAATTAAGGTTTAACATCGCGTTCAGTAATATTTCAGCTAGAAAGCGACGATCAAGCAAAAATTCTAAGTAACTATTCAAGTTAATAACTTGGTAATCCAACACATTAAAACATGCACACATTAAAACTTATACAACAAACCGACTTCTTTTAAATAACCTAAGATACAGTCTTCTTTCCCGTGACTAAAAGGATCTTCAAAAGTTGCTGCTCGATAAAAAAAATCTCATACAATCTTAAAATCAAAACAGTTGATAAGAATATATTTCACTGTGAGATCTTCGTGGCATGGAATACACCTTGGAACTGGCCCTTTTTTGTAAATGTTCGTGAGTTAATGATGAGGTATCGGCCCAAACATGTTGAGACTTACTGGCCCACGAATTGACGATTCAATGGGAAATCCCCAGACAAGCTCCAACTTGTCCTGACATGTAACCATGCGTTTACCATTGAAGTGACTTGGGAATATTCAAGGTAGAATTGAACTCTTAGGTTGAAAGGTCAATTCACATTGACCTACAGAAGCGATCAGACATTACCAGAGATTACCGGAGATTCAGGCGAAGAGGAAACAAGGCTAAAACCACACTACGGCATGGGACTACTTTCTGTCTGCGGAATGGTGACCATATTATCTCGGCGAAATTGACAGGCATCAGACCGGAGTTAATCACTTCCTACATTGTTTAGAAATTTGAGAGCAGATCTTTATGGATTTTATGAGCTGCAATTTTTCAGCATTCCTGATACATCTGATATTTCAACTTGCAGATGAGGCTTCAAACTGTACTTCCTGGTATTGATTTGGGCCACTTTGGGAAAAACATGGTGGATGGAGACATGATCAATGAGGAGTGAGAAGGCTCCCTGTTTACAAATTGAATGACATTCGGTAGCACCAATCAGCTGTCAGTGGCAGAAATTTGAAATTTCCATGGTCAACTCCTGTCAAGACTTTCACAGTTAGTGTCCCACAAGGTGAATATTGTCATGCCAAGTGGATTCATGCATCGGTAGTTTTCTGATTTTTTTGTGAT
The DNA here is from genome assembly GCA_036873755.1 of Hanleya hanleyi. Classification (NCBI taxonomy): domain Eukaryota; kingdom Metazoa; phylum Mollusca; class Polyplacophora; order Lepidopleurida; family Hanleyidae; genus Hanleya; species Hanleya hanleyi. Next base: position 32,087 of record JAVTVY010013225.1, on the reverse strand, counting down.
TTTTTATGCTAATACATAACAAATAACAAAATTATTAGTGATTTGATGCCAGCATTACCACGGAGATATAATTATGATCAAAGGTCACTTCGGTTATATTCATACAGAAAGTAGAGTTTAGCGCACAATGACCGTCACCTTCGTCCGCGGGTCATCTGCGCATCTTGTTATCCGGTATTGTGCGCATGCACAAAGTCCAAAGTCACTTCGGGTCACGTGTTGGAAGTGCACCCAATGACATTCAGCGGTCAGATATTAAGGATCAAATGTTAATGTCCCCTTAACCTCACTTTCTCTACTACTTACTGCAAGTGTCCCACTTCACTCCCGTCTGAGGTTTGAGATTGGGGAAAGCATTTCGCCCCGAAAATATTTTTCTTTCCCATAGGAGACAGAAACTTGCCACACTGTACCCTTGTGTCAAGCGCTACCAAAAAATGTAGAAAAAAAATATATATTCAAGGTGGCCGCTTTGATGAATTCGCAGAGACGTCATTTTCAAAACAAAAAGACAATTTTTGGTCAATTTCTCGGTCAGATCTATCGATTTTTTTGCTTGTGTGTTTTCTTCGCAAAAATTGCATGATAAATTAGTCAATATTAATATGATATGAAATAAAATAGGTTTTGCTCACTTTTCCTCAAGCAAAAGCAGGAATTTTGAGATAAACCACGATAACATCACTTTTTTGGTACCCCACATGATCGCCATTTTGAATTTCTCCGTGAATACCTGATTAGGGGATTATATACATAGGCTCAACATGATCCCAATGTGATAAACCATAACGTCAGAGAGAGGGTTTTTTTCGTCGTTTCGAGTAGGGCCTAGTAGGGTTAAAATAAGATAAAGTGCTATTGTACTGAGTAGAAATTCGATAGTATGTCATTCGTGGGAATACTCTACACGTTAGTCGCCTGACGTGAAAAGTCAGTCAAGAATGTATTCTTTGGCTATCGGAGCAGCTAGATATATATCCGCACTGTGAACTGTACTATCAAACGAGATAACGTATCACACAATATTTATTGTTATATTTATGCATCTGTGAGTGTCTGAATTAGATTAAAGTCGATCAAGATAACAGGGTGAAGATGTATAACTAGTCAGGAGGCTGTTAAAACTGATCTGTATCCATAACGATTACTATGTGTATTCGATCGTTGTAAATAACGGACGGGAGTATAACAACAATACGTATGTAGATATTACAGGCCACAAAACTAGTTCAAGCGATATTGGTATATCTATAAAGAGACTGGTTTGTGAATGGTGATATCTATGAAGCGACTGAGTTGTGATTTAACGCTGATTCGTGTGAGGTAAATCAGTTTTATTCTGTATTTCCCATTATTGATTTAACCTTTAACCTCCTGTTGTCGGCGTACATGTAACACCCTTTGATTGCTTTCTCCATGATAACCTGGTGCATGTGCATGTGGTCTTTCTCTAATACGAGTATGTTTGACACAGAAATGTGGAAAGTGTATATCCAAAAAGCGATGGAGAATGCTTTCAGTATCAAACAATGAAGAATGAGTCAAATGGACCCCCCCCCCCCCACCCGGGTCAGTATTTGGAGGAACACACGTTACACTGCAAAACAAATTGTGTTGTTTTAACACAATTTTGTCCTAAATGGCTTCAACACAAAATGTTTTGTGTTGAAATCAACATGGTTTTGTGTTAAACTTCATTTATCAACACAAAATTGTGTTGAGTTCAAAACATTAGTTTTGATTCTAACACAATTTGTGTTATTTTCTGGTGTTATCTTATGTTAATTCTGGTGCTAAAATGGCTTCAACACAATTTTTTCGCAGTGTACAATATCTGCTGAGACTGTAATACTCTGAGCCCGCTCTGCCTCATATGACACAAAAACTGTCCAGCGCACATTTAACCCCATCTGCACAAGTTCAGTTAATCCATAAATCCTCCAAGAAGGTTTACCCGGACCTTTTTGGAGATTCAGATGAGTTCTCGAGTCGTTGCGTCTTTTACACAATCTCGTACATTTCACCCCCAGCGGTTGTTTTGAATTAGCGCGTCGGTATCTGAAGCCTGCGGTTTTCACTTTAACACCCGATGTCGATTTCAGCCTAACTTCAAAGGTAGTCTGACCGGCGATGAAATTCAAACCAGTCAAAACTCAAACCTCCCTGCGGATTGGCCTGGTAAGCTGCTTCAGGGCGCTTACTGATTGGTTCGGTTTAGTGGAAACCCCTCGACCTATTCATATCCAAAACTGCTATCGGTAACTGACCAAGCCAGTGTATCGATCGTAGCCTATCGATTGATACACTGGCTCGCGAAGATGGTTTAACCCCAATTCAATCAAACGTTATTTTGGACAGTAGGTAGGTTAGTGTCAACACATACCTTCCCAAACAAAGGTTTTTTGAAGAATATTTAAAAATTCCGATAGTGAATTGAATATTGTTAGAGATAAAATATCCGTAAAACGCCGCTTCAAATTCTGGGATGATGAGAATAAGATGGTATGTAAGTAAATCCTGTAATTTAGCTTTAGCTCAAAAGTGACTGCGTGAATTCCGTCAAATAGTCTAATTTTATTTCCGGGTGTTTACATTGAATCGTTGCATCGACTGTCCAAATTATGCGTTTAAGAATTTCATCAGCAGCAAAAATATTTAGCTTTATTCACAAATTGTGTGTTCTGCTGAACTGTGAAAATTTGAAATTAACCCTATCTGGCCTAGGCTTTTTGGGATCAGTCCAGGCTTGGGGAGGGGCCATTTCGGCGCCCCTAATTATTTTTTTACACCGTAAGCTTGGGGGGGATGGAACTCACCCCACTATACCCTTAGGTCAAGCTCTACCAGCAAATGTAAAAACATACAAGATGGTCGCTTTGATGACTTCGCAGTGACGTCATTTTCAGAAACGGCATTTTTTGGTCGATTTTCGGTCAGATTTTTCGAATTTTTCATTTATGCACTTTCTCGGCAAAAACTGCGTGATGAATTAGAGAATATTAATGTGATGTGAAATGAAATAGTTTTTCCCACTTTTCCTCGCGAAAAAGCAGAAATTCTGAAAAAATGACGAAAACATCATTTTTCTGGTACCCCACGTGACCGCCATCTTGAATTTACCCATGGTCCTCTACTCGGGAAGTTATGCAAATAGTCTCGAAATGACCCCGATATGATATGTTATGAAGTCACGGAGTAGCAGCTCTCAATTTTTTGTCGTTCCGGAGATAGGTCAGAAGTCTTGTTCATATTGTCTCTGTAGTCAACTAATGAAAAGGGTATGTTTGGGGGTTCCAGCGTTAGTTGAACAGGATGTCTACTCGAGTTCGGAATCACGCTCCGACGCTCCGGGTACTGAATACGGCCCCACCCGTCTTGGTCCGTACTACTGTGCGTGAGGCAGATCCTGCCCTCGTGTGCTGTCTGCGTGAGATCGGACTCAATATCTTAAAAGGGAACATGCCGCTGACTCCGACTCAGAATGCGAAGTTGGTCAAGCATAAGATAGGTCTCCGTACCTTGGTCCAGAAGCGAGTCTCCCAAACACAGAAGAAAAATATCTTACAGAAAGGTGGGTTTTTCGGAGCCATCTTAGCGCCGTTGGCTTCCTCTGTGCCAAGTCATCTTTTGGGTGGACTCTTCTGTCGACAATGAACCACACGAAAAAATGGCTCTGTTGGATCCCCGCCTGCTTCTAAGCCTGCAATCGCCGTACTCCATCCCACCTACGGTGAAGACGATAAATTACAAGCGTCTAGTCCGTCATACTCGACCAAGAGATGCAACAGATTCCACAACGACCCGAGAAAATAGTGAGAAAATACAGCAGTACAATCAGACACTTCAACGGTACATCACGTTCATAGGGCAATACAAGACCCTAGACCAAGCCCAGCGTCAGTCGCACAACCAGCACCACTTGTCCCACAACCGCCATTACCAGGTGTACCAGCCTCAAACCCGCAGTGAGTGGCAGAGGAAGTCGTGAAGTGTCGTTCCAGAGGAGGGGTGACTTGTTGTTGAAACGGTTGAAAGACAATCCGCACATGTCCTGGAATGAGAAAGGCGAAGTTCTGGTTCAGAGCAAGTGGGGCCCGGCACCCATATGGTGGATTTGGTAAATGATCTGATGCGACAACGCAGGTCGCAGATGGCCCCCACATGAAGGAAGGCTTTCGCTCAAAGATTGAAAGACATGCACTTGCCGCAAGAAATGGTCGGAAATCCTCAGCGTTGGGATTGGATGCAGCAGCAGACGCCTGTGACACCACCCCACAAACCACGCCGATCGAGATCCATGACACGGCATAAACCCGTGCGGCAATCACGACGCAGTCAACAAGCCCCCCGAAAACTGGGAACACTATTAAAACCAACAGCGGATGCGAGAACGCTCAGTCGTCACGTTTTACATCACGCTACCCAGTAGTAGCTCTGGTGCAGAGTTTCTCAACAACAGCTTAGCCCATTATGTCAAGCAACTGCCACATCCCTCACATCTCCCCGGACGTTGGGAATGTGGCCTAGCAATTATCCAATATCGTTACACGAGGTACAACGTGCAACATCATACGTTGTGGTAAGAAGTCGTGTACCAACTTACATCTCCCGTGACGTTGGGAGTCTGGCTTAGTGGTTATCCAATATCGTTACACGAGGTACAGCGTGCAACATGATACGTTGTGGTAAGAAGTCGGGTATCTCCCCGGGCGTTGCGAGTGTGGCCTAGTGATTATCCAATATCGTTACACGTGGTACAACGTTCAACATAATACGTTGTGGTACGAAGTCATGTACCAGAGTAACATCTATAACTTCACTTTTTCCGAAGGCCAGTACCCGACACCCAAAATATTTATCCAGGCTTTTCGTAATCTCATCAAGAGCTCGAGCCGGGGAGGAATCAATATCTTCCCGTTTGCGAATATGATCCACATGTAGTACCACGAGTGAAACTACAAGCTCCTGATCATCCTGCAGAGCAATGTGACCGTACGTCCCAACAAGACGTTGAAGGAGCTGTGTGCACTGGAGACGGATAACTATGTCGGGCCCGGTCGGCTCCAGGGGAGGACCATGCTGGATCTTAACCCTATGTGCCCTGGGCTTTTTGGGACCTGTCCAGGCCGCGGGGGGGGGGGGAATGGCTCCCCCTCCTAATTATTTTTTCTTATCCCTTGAGGTAGGGCACTAAGACTTACCACACTATACCCTTGGGTCAAGCTCTACTAGAAAATGTCAAAAAAAAACAAGATGGCCGCTTTGATGACGTCACAGTGACGTCATTTTCAAAAACGGCATTTTTTGGTCGATTTTTCGGTCCGATTTTCCGAAGTTTTTATTTATGCAATGTCTTCGCATAAACTGCATGATCAATTAGTAAATATTAGTGTGATGTGAAATAAAATAGTTTTTGCTCACTTGTCAGCAGAGAAAAGCAGAAATTTTTGAAGAAATTAGAAAAAACATAGCTTTTCTGGTACCTCACGTGGCCGCCATCTTGAATTTACCCATGATCCTCTACTCAGGGGGTTATGCAAATAGGCTCAAAATGACCCCAATATGATAAACTATATAGTCAAGGAGTTTCACCTCTCCATTTTTTGTCGTTCCGGGGATAGCGCAGAAATTTTGGTAGGGGGGCCATAATGCCACCCCCCCCCCCCGCAGGCCAGGTAGGGTTAACGTTGGCTTATATGGGCACTATGTCTGTTCGGAGGTGGTGAATGGTCACAATATCGGCGATATTGATGAGCCCCTGCTTCGCGTCTGTCCAGTGCAAGGGGACTACGGAGATCAGTTCACACAGAGCTTTAACCACGTACTTTATCTACCGGCGCCACAGACTGACATCAGTATCATCACCATCGGTATAAGGGATGACACCGGACATCCTCTGGCATTCGAAATTGGAAAAGTGGCGGTCACACTTCATTTTTGAAAAACACGCTCTCTCAGCTTTGTATAATGGAGATGCCTTAAGAGTGCGATGTACACAGTTAAATGGACTATTACACCGAACAGGCCGAGCGTGGTCTTCCAGTCTTTGCTGGTACACGCATTCAACGAGGTCATGGGCTGGGAAACGTGTTCAGAAGTATCGTCAAAAAGTTCCTACTACTGATGACGCGCGGGATCAAAGCGGTCGGAAAACTAGCTCCCCGAAGTGGGGTGCAAGCTCTGGGAGATGCGCTCAGCGGTGTCGCCGTCCGAGAGGCACTGAAACTCCGAGCCAAAGAAGCAGGAGGGGTCTTAGTCGCCAAAGCACAACGCACCGTAGAAAATAAAAACCTGCTCCAAAGAGACAAGACTGCGCACCAGTCGACGACCGACCCACACAGGACGCGCATCGAACCCCCAGGATATCTTTGCTTAAACATGTCCTTCATCCACGCGGAGTTCTGCCCCTCCACCAACAGTGAATTTGATTTCTGGACCGTCCCGCCGACGCAGACAATTGCCGAACAGGGATTTTTGGTGAAGCATCTCCCGCTCTCCAGCATCAATGAGACCGGTCCCATCGAGTTCACCATCAGCAATACGGATACGGATGTGGATTTAGCCCATACGTACTCGTATGTGAAATCCAAGATCGTTATTAGTGAGGTCCCCAAAATCGTCGTCCGTACAACGGGGGGCCCGACAAAACTTATCAGTGACTCGGCTAACACGTACCCCTAATGGACCTACATCAAAACGCTTTTGTCGTATGGGCGAGAGGCTAAAAATGTCAGTTGACAGCCCCTTTATTCTGCCGGGACACCCCCGAGCACATGAGCACAGAGAATGTCAATACGGGATGTAACAAACGGAAGGGCTTCAGCGCCAACGGCAGCTCGGTCGATCTCATCGGTCGACTGCATGCAGACGCCTTCATGCAAGATCGGTACCTTGATGGCCATTGAAGTAGAATGGCACCCAGCTGACTATAAGATCATCATCCAAGACGCAGTCCTGTATGTCCGAAAAGTGAAAGCGAATCCAACTGTCCAATTGGGGCACCTCAGAGCCTTGGAGAAAAAACCAGCCCAGTGCCCTATCCGACGTGTGCAACCAAAGTGTTCTTTGGGCCTGTCGGGAATGTGAGCGCCAACAAATAAAACTTGTTCTTGGGTGAACTGCTTAAGCGATTGATCCTGGCTTGTGTGGAGAATACCATTTTCATCGTAGCCTACCCGGAGAACCAGTTTGACTTTATTAACAATTCGGCACCAATTTTGTAGCCCTGCATGTGGCCGGACAGCAGGTCCCAGCCACTGCCTTAACACCAAGAATTTTATTCGAATCTATCAGAGCCTGTTTACAGGGACTGGTCAAATCAACCAGGATGAAGGGATAATGACCAGTCGGGAGGACTACGATAACGGATACACGTTGCTCTGTTTCGATCTGACCCCTACATTAGAGAACGACCATCAGCTGAACCTCGCCAAGCAAGGCAACTTACGGTTGAAATCCGCTTCACACGAGCCCTCCGAAGCACCGTCAATGTGATTTGCTACGCCGAGTTTGACAACATCATTACAGTGGACAAGACCTGTGTGAATTTGCCACGTAACAGGGATACAGACCAGATTAACACCGTGCTGAAGAATGACTCAGTGACACGGACTCTCTTTCAAGGGAAGTCGTGTTCTCGCTACACTGTGTGTATCCCGCCATATACGTCCTCAACACTGGCCCATGGATCGTTGCTATCAACAGTGGCTTGCCGTGTACTTCACAAAAGACCAGGGCGAATTCTTTGACCCGCACAGTCTGCCACCCCTCCATTCCGAATTAACGACCTTCATGGACGAAGGTACAGAGACGTGGTGTTGGAACAGTCCAACGTTGCAAGGCTTGAGTAGTAGTGGGTGCGGCTTGTACTGATTATGTTATCTCTACCACCGTTGCAGTGACCGGACCCTACCCACTGTCGTACTGATGTTTCAGGAGTACCCCCAGACCGACGGTCGAGATGTACTGGTGTACGACTGGGCAATCTACAAGCCCAGCTCTGGGTTTAAGTTCTCACGTGTGTTTCACATTGTTATTGTTCACTGAATCTAAAAATGAGATCTCAAACACCATGACTTGCGAAGTTTTGTGTCAACCATAATCCAAGAATACAGATGACAGTAGGAAGTAATACAATAACACAATAATCAATACAATAATACAATGTAGTACAAAGAGGTTGTAACATGTTTACAACAAGGAGCATTGCGCCGTTGTTGTGATCACATGAAGAATACAAGAATACAATATAAGTCACAATAAATACGATAATGTGTAAGTATAACAGCCCATGCGCATTGCGATGCTCAAAAGTCCTAATAGGTCGTAGTCACACCATCGTCCAGCAGTTTTCGCTTGTGACAGAAGTAGGTGAAGGCGTCCCGCTGCTGGATGTAGGAGCGCATTTGCTTCTCGATGAGAGAAATCCTTTGTTGGTCCCATTGGCACGGGTTTTACGCTGGAGCACCTCGAGGGATTTGTTAATGTTGGGGTCCCGTAGTCTCCCACCGTAACAATAGTAGGCTTTCGAGCAGAGGGCCACCATGGCCTCACCCGTCCACTCGGGTTTGAAGAGGCCTGGCGTCCTTTTGTCACACTAGTAGTTGTCCTGGCGCGGCAGTCATCGATCCCGCTCGGCTTCATAGCGTTTTCGCAGTTTGGGTTTGAACAAGGATTCCCGTTCTTTATTAGCTACGGCCATGTACGCGAAATCGATGTCCATTTCCAGCAGTTGCCAGTCTGCGGGGTCGAAGAACACGCCCATGAAATCGTACAGGATTTCCAACATCTGCAACTTAGCATATCGGTAGACCATGCTTCCGATCTACGGTGGCAGGTTGTGTGTTATGGCTTTTTTGGCAGATGTGATTTCGTAGGTGATGTCATCAATGGGAGAAATCTGACGGAACAGCGGCGAGTTGATGCGCCGTCGGGCTTGCTTCTCATCGCAGATATGCACGTTTACGTGGCGGGCCTGATAGTTTCAATGATTCTCTGATGATTGCTTTGTTGGGATCGGTATTCCCTTCACGACGAGCGATGGTGACGGCCGCAGCAAATCCAGAAAAACAGGCCCCGGGGGTGGATCCCATCACTTGATAGACACGTGTGATTTCGAAGCCGAAACTCGTATACCAACGTAGCAAGGAAGTGCTGAGGAGGATTTTCTCTCCAAATATGCTGCCGATGAGCATGCGTAGTGGATGTGTCAGGTAGTTTTAGGCTTCAGCATATGCGCTCATATGGTCCCCGATGTCATCTAGACTTAATCTTTAAAGTGAGTGGGCATTCTCCAACGTGCTTTCAGGTGCTCGTGGACGTGAATGTCATATTCAACAAACTCGAGGAGCTGGTTCGTACGGACGGCATTGACAAGCGGGGGAGGGGGGAGGCTGGTCCGGATCCAAAACTGATCGAATGGTCGATTGTGGCTGCTGGTGATGCGCTGTCGCAACACGGGGTCTTTCATGCCATGAAACTCGCAGTCCCACACCTCGTGGTAATCGTACCCCAAACCCATGATGTATACTCGGTTCTGCTTTATCTCCTCTCGCAGGGGCTGAGGGCTGAGTCCTCGTCGCTCAATGTAACTGTGGAGGCCGTGAGCGTCGATCGTGAGGGCACAATCGTGCCCGTGCCAATAGCACCCATGAAATTGAAAGACGCTTGACCGTTGATTGATGATGGCGAAGGCGTCAATCTCCGATTCGCTTCTCGGTGCTGTTGGCATGATGCCGGATGGTGATGCCAAGGGAGTACCCGGTCCAATCGAGCCAGTATTGTACCAGACGTGTACGCAACAGTTGTGCTTTGAAATGATCATCTTCGGGTGTCCCACTGGCATCGGTGTGGCCATTCAGGAATGGTACAGGGCGTTGGCGTCGAATTCGATGATCTTATCCCACAGTTTTTCTCCTCGAATGTGTGTCAGACCTTGTTCATTGTAGCGGTGAAACATCAGACTCGCCACCTCCCACCCCCCCCCCCCCTCCCACGATGTCCTGTTGGAGGCACGTGTGCAGGCCGGTGTCCTTTTGCTCGGTGAGGGAGAAGAACGTGGGCATATAGTGAAGCAGATACTTCAGCGTGAGTCCGGGTAGACTGACACTCTCCTTAAACATATTTAATCCCATACCCTGATAGAATCGGAACATCTTCTCCGTCGGTTCGAGGAAAGGCACTACATCCAAGTTGTTGTACCACATCAAAAAATCTCGGACAGTCTGCAGTGTAAGTTATCTCGGGCCACGCTTCTTCTTTCATATCATTGTATAAGGCGGCTCGAAAGGGGAGTTGCGTCTCGTTCAGACTCTCGAGACGGAATATGATCTTGGTTTGTTTACAGTCGTAGGCTTTGACCCACTGATGGTAACTGTAGTTGGGCGCAAGTTAATTTTGAACATCTAAGAACCGAAGCGTGGTGGTGGAGAGGGCCACGCACAGAAAGGCCTTGATGAGATTGAGATCGGAGGGTTCCGAGTTGAATCCGATCACAGGCAATTGAATTAAATGTTCCAGTACACGCAGCTTGAGTTTCTGCGCGTACGGGTGGGGGGCGGGGTTGATGGGAGCATCCTCTTCGTTCTCGCTGCCAGTGTAGGCTAATGTCGGAATACGTGCATCCAGTTCATCCAGGCCCGGTTGGAAGGTTACCATCAGTTGCGCGACACTGGTTTGGCTGATAGTCTCCAAGTAGGTCATCATCCGAGCGACGAGGCCATGGGATCGCCAGTATATACCACACAGATGGGAGCCACCTCGTAGCTGGGGAAGTTGATGTGACATCGCGTCCATTGCGTTTTAGCGGTCGCCTCCATGGGTTCAAGGAGGGATTCAAAGTCATACACTGCCCGATACGGGAAATAGCGTTGTGCAGGGGGAACATCCATCCTTTCCTTCGCCAGCTCGTTAAAAATGGTGGGTGTATTTTGGAACACACCACCCGGGTACTTTAGTTTGAGGGTGTTATCACAGATCGTCTCGTGAATGTGTGAGTGGTTGGACTGTTTAAATACCCGACGGCATTGCTGGCAACTGTAGGATTGGGCATAAATTTGCATGTCGAGTGTCCCTTCTTGGTAGAGATTGAGTCTAAAGGTGGTGTCATACTTCTCCGTGGATAGATGGATCAAGTGAGCCACGAAGCGAGGATCATTGTCGTCGATGTCACGGCTGGGATTGTAAAGGAAGATGTTGACTTTGAAGAATGTTTATATAGCATCGAGTTTACTTAATGGGACGCCCCCGAAGTGCTGGGCTTTCATATCCTGGTCTTGTAAGTACATCTCTCAATACTGGCTGGCCATAAGATCACACGCCCTGGGAGAAAGCTTGTCCAGATGGATGGCGAGATAGCGGAATAAACGTTTCCGGTCGGTGTAAGTTCCATGTGCCCCACCCATTAACATGCATGCCTTCTCTTTATTTCATCCAGTCCGGAAGAAGGATGACGGAACCGATGGGATGGTCGTTCAGTTTGGTGACGAAGAAGGTGGCATTGGTGACCCGTTCTACCATCAGATGGGAGTTGGGGCGTTGGTGTTGAGCCCATTCCAAGGGATCCAACTGGTCCACTTGAGCCAACACCGTCTCTAAGGACGCACGATTAATTATGGTGAGCGTCTGTTCAATACCCGGATGTTTGTGATCGGGTAAAAGTACCGGACTTGGTTGATTTCCTGATGCCGCAGCAAATAACCGAAAGGCAGATTCAACTTGAAGGCTGTAATTTGGTCGTTGAAGATGGCTTCCACGTAGTTGAACAGCTGAGCTAGGTCGACTAACTGGAAATATTGGTCGTGAAGCGCCCGTTGACGTTGAAAACATTGCCGTATCTGGGACCAATTGCGCCTGTGGGTTTCATTCACTGCATTGGTTTTCGGCACTACCTCAAAAGGAATATCCACCGGATCTTTGATGAAACGGTCGTCAGCAATGGACATCTCGGGTGTCGGGTCAGAAGGTGGATAGGTCCGTATGCCTTCTTGGATGGTCCGGGACAACTGGCGCAGGTAGGTATTATTCACTGCATTGGTATCTGGCACTACATCAGAAGGGATGCCCACCGGATCCTCAGTGAAATGACCATCAGCAATGGAATCGCCGGGTGCCGCATTTGTTGAGTTCGAAGGAAGATAGGACTGCGTGCGTGCATGGATGTTCCTGTGATGACGCCTTACTTGACTGGGCGTTGTGAAAAAGCGACCACATTCCTCGCTTGGATGCCTGGGTCCCCCATGAACTGTCCGCTCGTGATGCCGTAGATTTGCCGGCGATTGAATAGTTTCCCACAGGCCATACAGGTATACTCGCTGTTGTTGTGAATGAACGACACGTCGCGGCGTAAATGGTCGAGGTTCATAAGTGATTTGGAAAAGGTCGGGCTGTCATACATCGCGAAACTGGGGGTTGGTCCGAGATTCAATCTCGGAGTATTGCCGATGACTTCTGAGGTATGACCGGGGATTGCTTAGGTATCATTCACTGATTGCCGGAGTATTTTCCACTGTTCGCGGATTGTCGATGTAGTTGGCGAGGTATTTGTCGGCTTCCGAGGTCTTTGTCAGCTTTCGAGGTATTTTTCACTGTCCGGTAATTGCCGAGGTCATTGTTCAATGTCCGGAGGTATTGTTCGGTGAATAACCCTGCGTGTTGAGTGTTCATCACAAGATTGTTCGTCGTACGACTTTTCCGTAAATTTCACTGGTGAACACCACTGGTGGTCGTATAATGTGTGTCGTGTGGATTATTCGTAATGCTACGTAACATGGCTTCGCCTGGACTTTCAGCAAGTGAATACAGTTTCAGAATTTCGCCACTTTTTTAGCCACCGGCGTAGGGCGATGACGTCATGATCTACAAATAGAACAGGGTTTTGCCAAGGGGCTTCCCCGAAAAAATTACCCTGACGGCATGATCAATATATAGAACAGAGAGTGTCATCGTTGTCCACTGCGCGTCACGATTAACAAGTGATCCATCATCAGTCCATGTGTATTGGTGGAATAATCATACTTATTACCAATATAATATTAATATATCAAAATTGATTCGTTGCTCAATATTAATATTGAAAATAAATATAAACCGATAAAATTGATACCAGTTGTCAAAAAATTATAATAACAATATTGCAGCAATACAGCCAGAGAAGGGGTACCCCTCACCCCCTGGCCCTAGCGAAGTCGAACCCGCACTGCACGCTCCAAAAGCCGGCACGTTAACCACTGCACCATCAGTCAAACTGTACTAAGCAAGGTTGAACATACCCTGATATACCTTTCCAGATCTCTGACATAATGGGCCAGGCCCACCCAGAATTAAAACTGTATTCGATAATCATTCGAACATACTTTTAGAGGATTTTAGTGTTCCCTTTTTAATTCTTGGTAAAAAATGTTGTGGAGCGCTGTAATAAAAAAATAATGATCAACGTTTATTGAGAAGCACAATGTACAAATTATAATGTACACCAAGAGTTGTCGCCCTCTGATTATACGTCGATGGTACGTACCAGTGCTGGGTCATATGTTTTATCGTTTGGTTTAGCACCATATGTTTTTCGCGCCTTTAGTACAATATTTTTGAAAGAAGTCCTTCACATACAACTTTAAAAAAATATAACATATCGGGAGAACCTGTTCCATTATAGGACACACTTAACCCTATCTGGCATGTGCTTTTTTGAGACCTCCTTAAGCTAGGAAACTGAAACTTACCACACTATACCCTTGGGTCAATGTCTACCAGAAAATGAAAAAAAAAATCCTAGATGGCCGCTTTGATGACGTCATAGTGATGTCATGTTCCAAAACGGCATTTTTTGGTCGATTTTTCAGTCAGATTTCCTAAATTTTTCATTCATGCAATTTCTCCGCAACAACTGCGTGATAAATTAGTAAATATTAATGTGATGTGAAATAAAATGGTTTTTGCCCACTTTTCATCGAGAAAAAGCAGAAATTTTGAAGAAACCCCGAGTGGGCACCATCTCGAATTTACCCATGATCCTCTACTCGGGGGTTAAGCAAATAAACTCAAAATGACTCCAATATGATAAACTATAAAGTCACGGAGTGTCAGCTCTCATTTTCTTGTCGTTCCGGAGATAGCGCAGACAGTTTGGTAGGGGGGAGGGTTAAAGAAAGGCCCGGGACATGGCTCAGTGGTAAGATGCTGCACTGTCAAGCGCAGATCGTGAGATCGTATCCCACCAGGGTCGATTTTCTTTTTGTCAATATTATTTGTTTTGACAACCGGTATCAATTTTACCGGTATATATTCATTGTTAATTTTTTGACAAGACGCGCATCAATTTGTATATATTTAATAAATATGGGTTATATGTATGGAACCAAACCTGTTGAGTGACGGGTCACGAGCATTTGCGTACACTTCGCCATCAATAAGATGGCTTGCGAAGCGTGTGTCTCCATTATCGCGGAGCGATATCCGGCACTTTACCGTATTCTGTTCGGCCTCCATCCGGCGAAGAACAGACTCGAGAAATCTGATAAATTACAGGTTTTCATATCACTTTGGAAACAGATATTGCCTGGGCTTACAACATGTATAGGTATGAATATCTTTCGTATCATCCAAGAGGTGTGGTAGATCTGTAATTGTGAACAAGTAGGACATCACATGACTCGAAAATGGCGGGTTACGTCGGTAGACTTTTGCTGATTGGCTGACGAAGTCACATGGTATTGATTTCTAGAAATTCCCTCTTGCAGTTGCCGAAAGTAGGCTCAAAATTGATACACACGATCCCAGGGTCAGTCTTACCGCGTATAGATGACCGAGATGGTTACAGGTTGGGGTAACGAGCACAGTACCGACGTACTAACAATGTGTTTTTCACCAATCACGACTCGTCGATGTCATTTACGGCATGACCTGGAGCGACGTAGGCCAAACGTAGCGGTCGCCATCTTGAAAATAGCCATCTTGGACCCGCGTAGGACAAATGTTGTGCTACCGGCGGATAGTCGGATTGTTTACATTCTACGAGGGGTGATCTCCACAGAAAATATTGCATATCCCCTGATGTATGGACCCGAAGTGCAAAAAACTCAGTATAATTAATTTTTGTAAAATACCCCTAGGAAAGTGACCTCCGGCCATTTCCGGAAATGACGTCACCGACAGAAGTGACTTTGACCTTTTGACCCGGAAATGCTTCCCTCACCGGAAGTGACCTTTGATCCGAACGTGACGTCATACGTGACGTCATAGTGACGTTATCACCCTCACGCTTCACCCTCAAGAATGTGACAGAATTTCTCGGCTTCCTACTACTCATGAATTTACGAGTATGCTCCGAAATATTTCCGATTGAAGTGGCTCGTATTCGTTGTGGTTTACCTTGTCTCCAAACTCACGGAGATCTGAGGACGGGCAATGAGTAGCCATCTTGCCATCACCAGCTGACTGATCGGAGAATCAAATTTTCTCTGGTTTCAAAAACTATTTACGTTCGAAGAAAACCATAATATCTCCGCATGCCGGGTGATTTAATACGGCCAGAACTACATCGCAGTAACTCTTGCGATGAAACTATTTATTTTGAAAAATATAACTTTTGTGCCAATGCCCGGTTGGCCTCACCGACCCGGATCTGGACAGATCAGCCAATGGCTACCCATTGTTTGTCCTCATATCTCGGTGAGTCTGGGGGCGAGGTACGAGTCTTGGTGTACAAGCTATCCGCCATGGCTCGGATTTAGACGAAACATGACTTCAGATGATACTGTTTTCAGCTGATCAGCTGCTGGCTTGTACAATTTCACTGTGTCCTATAGTTTACCCCTGAGAATATACATGTACTGAACTACTGATAGCTGGCATATTTTCATGTAATATTTGTTAAATTATCAATTATTCTGAGAATAATGACACTTTTCTTGAATACTGGGAAATATAGTAAATATCAAGAGTCTCCTCGGGAAAGTGAAATTATAATATACGATCCAGCAGCGTATCAGCTGAAGTCCAGGTCACTGTACAGACAGGTACTTCTTTTTTCTTTCAATAAAGACGTATTTATGTCATCCTTTTGTTATTCTGATTACTACACAAGATTCATCTGAATTAAATGGAACGGGTTGAAGAAATTAAGCGCTCACAACTTGAATCATTAATTACTAAACAATAATAGCTTCATCGTGTAATTTTCTCATCAAAAATACTTTCAGATTCTTTTTCCTTACCTCTGGTCGTTGTATATCAGGAAAACGGAGGAGAATATATGCTGATTTTTTATATGCTTGGGCAGAAAGGCTAGGCTACCAAGTGTCATTATTGCGGCGAACATATAAAATATACCCTTCTGAAGATGCTCTCAGACAGTTTATTACATAATAAATAAGGCCGTTTTAGTGCTTTTGAGCTACATATTTTATTATGTAATTTTATATCGGTTGAAAAAAAACAAGAACACAGACACACACACACACACACACGCACACACAAAATAAACACACAAAAACAACTGTCAGGAAACTCTGGACCTTATTAGAAGGTATAAGATACATTATTGCCATCAACTTTTCCAGGTGATCAAACGTCCAAGATGACATCGAAAGAGAAGGCGGTATGGGCACCGGTCAATGGTCACGATGACGTAGAGAGGACCGGGAAAGGAAACAGCTCAACGACGCCACAACCCGATGCAATACAGACCGTCAATTATACCGACACACAATGCGGCATAGGGCCCTGTAAACCGGGATTTTTACAATTTTTTGCCAACATGCCGAGCTTTGCGTTTTACTACGGCTTTGTGAGTCTGGTAACATCCACGTTGAGTTTTTATCTTACATCACAGGTGACCACGTTGGAAAAACATTTCGGGTTGAGCAGTTCCGAAACCGGCCTTCTTCAAAGTATGAACGATATTGGATTCCTCATTTGCGTCATCCCGTTGAGTCATCTCCTTCGCTACTATCACAAACCCCGCGTTCTGGCAATTTGCGCGTTCGTATTTGGACTCTCGGCAATCATAAGCGCCGTTCCTCATTTCGTCACACCGACGCCAGAGCTGTCATCCCAGGACAGTTCCAACGGTAACTTCTCACGTCCGGTCATGCTTAGTGCGATGGATAAATTCACAGGAGAGAGCCTCTGTGACCCAGGTCATCATCCGGGAACAGAGTTTGGTCAAAGTCTGAACCAGAATGCAAGTCATGCGGTCAAACAATGTGCCAAATCCGAAGCCAAAAGTCACGCCACTGCCAAAGCTATTGCATTGGGGATCATTTCAACAGGCATGTTTATTCAGGGATTCGCCAAAGCACCAAGACAGTCGCTGGCACAGACATACATTGACGATAACGTGGTTAAGACAAAAACTGGAGTCTTTATGGGTAAGTAAATTATTTCATCTGTAAATTACCGGTCTGTGTGAGAAGTCGGGTAGAGATCTTGGCTTGATTTTGTTGATAATGCCATTTAAAAAGTTGATACTATCCAAGTAGGTGATGTCAAATTATTTTAGGATAGCATTTTCTTTGTAAAGTACAAATATTTTGTTGAGGCTCAAATGAACGATTGGCCATGAGTGCTTGCATAATTTTCTCTGCTGGCAATTTGGTGCCAAACTCTGAGGACCCGGGTTCGAGTCTCACACGGGTTTGGCCTATCCAGCACAAATATTTGTGCTTTACCAAACAAGTTTGATCCTAAAAGTAATCTGATGTAAAATAAAATAGTTTTATCCACAGAATAGCAAAACGAATGTAGAAAAATATATAGACTTTGTTTTTCATAAAGGGATACTTTATCAGGCAAGCGTCAAAGGTGAAACGTAAATATGATTATGATAAAAAGCAGAAATTGGCTCCATTTGCTGAAATATCGACATTGTACATATTTTTATTTCAGGCATCATTGCGTGCTTAACGATTTTCGGCCCAGCAATCGCATTTTCGGCAGGGGCTGTCGTGAGTAGAATCTATGTCACTCTTGAAGGTAAGTATTGTATTTTACTCCTGTTTGAGTCACCAGGTCAACCCAATTACCAAATAAGAACTATGACATCTGTTTACAATATACATGTATACATCGGTATAAAAATAATGAAATCATTAACCCCATCTGTTTTGTTTTTTGTTTTTTTTGTTTTTTTCCTGCCCGGGCCTGGGGGGGAGAGGTGCCCTCCTACCCGCCCCCATCCGTATTACTTTTCATACCCCTTTAACTAGGAGCTGAAACTTCCCACACTATACCCTTGGGTCAAGCTCTTCAAAAATTTGTTTAAAAAAAAACAAGATGGGCGCTTTGATGACGTCACAGTGACGTCATTTTCAAAAACGACATTTTTGGTTGATTTTTCTATCAGATTTTCCATATGTTTTATTTATGGAATTTCTCAGCAACTACTGAATGATAAATTAGTAATATTACTCATTGCGAAAAGGCAGAAATTTTGATAAAAATATGATAAAAACAACACTTTTCTGGTACCCCACGTGGACGCCATCTTGAATTTTCCCCTGATCCTCTGCTCAGGAGGTTAGCCAAATAGGCTCAAAATTACCCCCCCGGTCTGGTAGGGTTAAAATATAATACATTTCTGCCGGTATTATAAACCCACCGTCTATAGAAAATCCATGATTCAACACCGGTGATAAACTGTATCTGTCTAATTGTAACCGTATCTGTGCACATAAATGCCCCCCCCCCCTAATTATTTTTTTTACCCCTTGAGCTAAGGGGCTGAAATGAAACTTACCACACTATACTCTTGGGTCACGCTCTACCAGCAAATGTAACAAAATCCAAGATGACGGCATTGATGACGTCACTGATGACGTCATTTTCAAAAACTGCATTTTTTGATCGATTTTTCGGTCAGATTTTCCGAATTTTTTTGTTTATGCAATTTCCTCACAAAAAAGCATGATAAATTAGTAAATATTAATATTATGGGAAATAAAATAGTTTTTGCCCACTTTACATCGCGGAAAAGCAGAAATTTTAAAGAAATATGACAAAAACATCACCTTTCTGGTACCCCATGGGGCCGCCATCTTGGATTTACCCATAATCCCTCTGATAGTGGGTTATGCAAATAGTCTCATAATGACCCCAATATGACAAACTATAAAGTCAAGGAGTTTCAGCTCTCCATTTTTTGTCCTTCCGGAGATAGGGCAAAAAGTTTGGTAGGGGGCCATTTCGCCCCCCCCCGGCCAAGTAGGGTTAATAAATGTACTGCATATTCTAACATTAATAAAATGTACTAGATGTTCTTATACATGTGTTTCGCTTGAAGCAGGTATAGTCACACAAGACAAATATTTTCAGACACAGATTTGTCTGTAAGAGACCCACGATGGATCGGCGCCTGGTGGCTGGGATTCATCATATTTGGATTCTCGGCATTGGTAGTGACAACACCACTGTTCTTCTTCCCGAAACGGATGGTAATCAAGTCGAAAAAGACAGAAGATATTGATCGACAGAAAGAGATAGCATTGGGAGAGAATGTTGGCTTTGCGAAAAGGCTCAAAGGTTTGTTTGAGAAAGAAAGTGTCATCACCTGTGAAACCCCAATAGGGCCATCTCGGCTTCTCGTCCCACGCCCCCTCGACTAATCTGATTGAACTTCGCTGTGCATGTATATTCAAATATTGGCGCTTTGGACGAGTTAGGGAGAACTACCTCTCTAAAATGGAGGTAAGAAAGGTCGTTTTTGCCCAATAATTGCAAGAATATATCTAACCAAGAATCATCCGCCAGGTGAACATATTCGCATTGGATATTGAAAAAAAATGTTAAAAATTGGACTATGCAAATGAACTTTCAGTGGAAAGTGAATTTTAGGACATGTAATAATATATAAGCTAAGTCGAAGTTTTGGACTGATGAAGAACTTGGATAAGTAGTTTTTTCTGGGCTGTTGAACAGCTCGTGTGTTCTCAACAAATAACGCGATACGAATTGCAATGCCATTTTCACGAATTCTCGCTCGACCAAAGAGACGCCTGTGATGGTTCCTTAGGTGTTCATCGCAACGTTCTGGCGACCGCGGCACGTATGATGCAGACGCATTTCTCAAACACTGTTTGTTTGTCAGCCGATTTGCCGATTAGGTATAAACATCCATTCAAATTGCTGGCGAGAATACAGGAGTTTTACATAACGCCAAGTCTATATGGTATGTTCGATAGGATGCTTTTACGAATCGATACAAGATCGAGGTTTTCTGGCTCAGATATTTTCCCACGCTTTGAGACCACTAAAACTAGATGGGGCGAGTGAGGGTGAGCTTACACATTTAGTTCGATAGGTATGGTGGGCCATTCATGGTGGCCAAACCTCCTAGGTCGGTATGGTGGGCAAAACCTCGCAGGAGTAAATGTTCAAACGTACAACCGCTTTTTGCACATTTTTGCGAAAACAAGGAAGAGTCTCTCTGCAGTGACCCGTAACTTCAGCTGATCAGCTACTGGTTCGCATACTTCCGCTTCACCTCATCTTTTAACCTGGGACATTATTTTTGATTATCATGAGCGACATAATTTTACATATTTGTACTTATTTTCCCAGTATCTAAAAAATGTCTCGTTATGCTTAGAATATTATGTCAGTTGTCGCCAGTTCAATTTATTCTCCTAGGTTAAGCGGCAAGGGAAGCGAAAATTTTCTGTAGCAATACACTGCCTCGAATTTCTCCATTAGCAGGGCACAACTGGGAAGAAATAGCAACATTCCCTTCATAGGATATTGTTACTATAACACTTCTTCATTCAATTTAACTCTGAGTGCGAGAAAAAAATAATTTCAACCGAGAATCATTGACAGTTTGTTCTGAGCATACATTCTCAACACTCAAAGAAGGATGGGGAGAAGTGAAAATATACGAAGCAGTAGCTGATCAGCCGATGTCACGGGTCACCTCTTGTTCTTGCAATAATGTACAGATTGTCAGTGTAAATTACCAATGGTTTTGTGAGGGACTACCTGCGTTTACAAAAGTGTGCGCGTTTTTAATCGGAGCTGATGAAGAAAACCCTCGCGACTACTAATATAGTAGGCGTAGGCTGTGCGTCAGATTGCGTCTCATGTCTTTTGGCTGTATTAGTAAACACACAAGAGGGGTTTCCCTTCCTGACAGCCCTTTTCCTCAGCACGACTTCAGGCGCCGTCACCTATGAGTCGTGCGATTTTTCTCCGATCTGTTAACACGTCAGCTTTCAGTGCAGCATCATTTTATCCGCGTGCATTGCATATATCAGCATATTTCAAGAGCAAGTATGGGCGAATTAATCGCCCTTGCATCATATAAGTTCCGACTTAACATCATCTTGTTAAATTAGCTTATCACATAGAGTCCATTCTCCATTATTTTAAGTATTGATGGAGATGTTAGGTCCGTGTAACCTTGCGCTGTTCAATTTTCACTTACGTTTCTGGTTTCTCAAAATCAAAAATTGAAATCTGACCTTCAATTTTCGTTTTTTGTCTTGTAATCTCAAAATCAAAAATTGAAAGACCTCAATTTTCAGTTTTCGTTTTTGGTTTATCAAAATCAAAAATTGAAATCTGATCGTCAATTTTCAGTTTTTGGCTTTGAGAAACCAAAACCGAAAATTGAACTGTGCCAAGTTACACCGTCAATGTTGATGTCCTTTTATGGAGTTGTCTGATATGTCGATATGGTCAAAAAAGTTAAATGTTAACCCTTCGTAATAACTCTCAAAACCAAAATAGTCATGGTATATAACCATCTCATACAATACATTCACATATATTTACCTACTTGAGTTGTAGGGATATGGCCAATGCAAACGAGAAGTGGGCTTCCATGATTATAGTCAATATATCAACGTAATGGTATGATATTAGAAGCTAATATGTATATCGAAGAAATCACACATCCACCAAATTCGGTATTGTGCTAGGGGCCGGGTGGATATTTCATAATCTCCACATGAACACCTGCAATAAAGCGCGGCTGAGATACTAAGACTACGTCCGAGAATCCACCGTATTCTCGGGTCTGAATATTATGTGCCGAGGGATGCTTTCCTGTAGAGTCACACGGTTGCTTTTTAGTCGCCAGACGCCACCTCTTGCATATCGCTCCCATTTATGATCATATTACAAAAAAATAAAGAAAACTGGACTGACGTTTGTTAACTTGTGACTCTTCGACGGTAGTCGTTGGTTCTATGTAACAGTATCGACTGTTGATGTCACAATGGTGAGGCGACAGCAACCATTGCTGCCACACTTGTCACAATTTGAAGCAATTGTTCGATTATATATGGCTACAAATGGTAGGGGGTCTAACCTGTACTTACAGGTAATCCATTAAAGAAATACCTGGTCCACGTTAAAATTATGTAATGTCCAAACTTTTCACTCCCAAAACGGACCTTTATCAAGTGACAAAATGAGCAATGCATATCACCAAACCCACCAATGAGTCTAAAACGATGATTTCGTTTCCGTTCATTTCAGATTTACCTAAAGCTCTTTTCCGCTTGTTGACCAACTTCACATATGTCTGTATGCTTACGGCGAGCGCTATTGAATTCTTCATCATAGGCGGTAGCTTCGCCTTTGCGCCGAAATACTTCGAGGTGCATTTCGGGGTCTCGACTTTCAAAGCAAACATGATCATGGGTAAGTAGTTATGTTAAACAGTCGATTCTTATGCTTTAGTAAATAGCCTAGAAGGTTAGTATTTGCACGCGAACATTCCCGGACATTCTTTTGACTTCTTTTGTGATCACAGACAGGCAAGTTTTTCAAAGTTGAACACTTGGTCTCGATGACCCCTTGTTCATAAACGACTGTGAAGTATCGGCTGAATTTGCATAAGGTAACCAAAAAAAAAACATTGCGCTGGTAATCTGCGAAATCAGCATGGGTGCGATCCGTCAATTATTATTTTCATTATGCCGATACAGGTACGACATCAATGGTCGCGGTGTCAACCGGAATGCTTATTGGCGGGATATTAACAACAAAGCTGAAACTTCAACTGATTGGATGTGTAAAAGTCGTCATCTTAATGAAACTTATATCTGGATGTATCGGCGCCGTATCCTTGTTCCTGGCTTGTCCACAGCCACATATTGAGGGACTACAGCAATACGGGTAAGGGATTCACGTTCAAGTTGTAGAGAATCACTTACTGTTACGCTTGTTCTGCGCTGCTACAAATTAATTTCATTAATTTTGCATAAAAGCTGTGTTTGATACCCAAGTTTCATATTTTAAACATCCAGAGTCAGAAGTAACGTTAAAGTGATCGTAACCCCTCAAGTAAAGTTTCCATCAA
Source organism: Hanleya hanleyi (assembly GCA_036873755.1). Lineage (NCBI taxonomy): Eukaryota > Metazoa > Mollusca > Polyplacophora > Lepidopleurida > Hanleyidae > Hanleya > Hanleya hanleyi. The sequence goes on along the minus strand of JAVTVY010013225.1, from coordinate 8,791 downwards.
ATGAAAGACCATTGCAAACGGTGTGGGAAAATATTTATTGTAATTTTTTATGATTTTATTACACAGAGTAAACTGCAAATAAAGCATGGTATTCTATGGTGATCTGTTGCAATCATATCTAGGTCCAGTGACGTCACACTGCCTTAGGGATCGTTTCCATTAATCGTTTTTTCTTCAGTCGCGATTTTTCTTCAATTTTCTCGATTGAAAAACGATCAGTCGCGAATCAGTCGCGAGGATATCGAGAAAAAAAATGAGAAAAAACGATTGAACCTTTTCTGAAAAAACCATTCTCTCGCGATATCGTTTTTGAATCGTTTACCCATGCGCGATCCGTTCTTGATCGCGAATCTTCAATCGCGAGAGAATCGTTTTTTTCAAGGCGCGAGAGAATCGTGAGGCGGAGTGATATTTGACACATAGGCCGTGTTGCCGTCGTACGCCGCTCTATCCGCGAACTGGGAACTACATGTAATGTTGATTGCGGATTTGTCGATGGAAAACCTATATTACTATACTATACTGTATAAATGCGCAAGATAACCGAATAATATATATGATTCACGATCTATAGTCTCCTACAAGCCGAAGTAGGGCGTATGCTGGAAATATCTATACATATACCTGTACCATGCTTCCTGTGACGTTCGCGCTCAGATTTACTCTGGCGAAGCGTAAATGACAAAATTACATGTTTATTCAATAATCGTGTGAGTCGACAATGTATTATTGTTCAGTCATTCCCTTCATACTTTCGATAATTTCCTCATATATTCATGCAACTTGGTATAAACAATACAGGATGATAGTCACAATATCTTGTTTTGTAAATACCGGGTACAGGTCATAAGTGGATTTGAGTTCGTCGTTGATTGCATTATCAGAATGATTACGGCACAGGCTTCATAGAGGTGTGAATGGGCGCATGGCGATAACCCAGAACAGCTTAGCCCTCCAGCCGAGAATTTCTAGGTTAATTAAGGTGAAAAATAGTGTAATTAGATATGTATATTTTGTTATAGTAAAACATACATTAGGAAAGGGTATCCATTCATGTTTTGGTACAGTTTTTAAACTATTGAGATGTGAATAAGTTCAAAAAATCACCACCAGTTAATTTGATTTATTATAAGAATATTCGCGGCAGTGATTTCATATTTATATCAAATACATATCACAATGATGATTGAATCGCATATAACGGTTGGATTCACATATGTACAATACTTTTTATTTTAATTTTATATTTTGATAAATGAACTATGAATGATTCCAAAGGGAAGCTCAAGCCAAAAACCAACTGAATAGTATATAATTTCATCTCTTACTGGATTAACCAGTTGTGAAAATTTTTACAAATAGCCCGCGCTATATATTAATAATTAAGTGCTTTCGAAGACTCAGAACCCCGTATGACAATGTTATATTCAATACAGCGCCATCTATATCTACACAAGAAAAATGGTGATCGTATAGGACAAAAAACCACGCGTACAGCGAAAATCTGACGAATCAACTAAAAAATTCAGCCCGCACAGATGCCAAAAACGTTCACGAAAAATACTACACAAGAAGTCTGGAATAATACCAGCTTTAAAACACAGAAATACCCAAAACAATAGACGAAATTGCAAGTGCAAATGACCCAATCTGACCATATCCGGGTCTGTGTCCCGTACAAAATATATGTAAATATGAAGTTATAATTATATGCATAACCATTATTCCTATATATATATATAGATATTTTTTTTCAGTTTCTTTCAATATCCGCATCGTATCTATATAACCGCCAACTGTACAGAAACACGCTATAGTTTTACACTAGGCAAAGAATGGAAAAGGAAGAAGAAAAAATGATCGAACTTTATATAGTCTGACTGAAGTGTTAGAAACTCGAACGTGTATGCGGGTCAGTCAGGCTGAACCAACGGCGTACTACTTTCGGCTATAATCCTCAATCGTTTTTTTTTCAATCGTTTATATTTTCTCGATTAAAAAGCGATTGAATCGCGATATCGCTTTTTATTCGCGAGGAATTTTCTCGATTGAAAAACGATTGCCAACAGAAAAAAAAACCATTCGAACAGCGATCGCGAATGAATCGTTTATTTTGAAGAAAAAAAAACCATTCCCTCGCGCCTTGGAAAATCGCGACTTCGAGAAAATTTGACGAAATAAACGATTCATTCGCGAACGATAATTGGAAACGGTGCCTTAATACATATATTTCAAACTTTGAATGCACTTTCCAATGCTTGATTCAAGCTTAAGGTTTGTATATTTTGAGTTTCAACGCAGACTCACAGTTCCAATGGGCATGTTTGGCCAAAATCTGGGAGACTAAATGCAAGATTCGAATTAACTTGACACTTATGAGTTACTATCTCCCAGATTTTGGTGAAACATGCACATCGGAACAGTGTATTAAGGCAGTGTGATCTCTTAAGCTTGCAACATCAATAAGTAAACGGGACACCAATTTCCCGTCATGGGCATTCGGATTATAAGCTGGATTACTATTCAAAGTTAACTACCAAAGTTAGGGTATCTGGTAATTTTTCAGTGATATTGACCAGTGCCTAAATCCACATCCTACCTACGTTTGTCTACTTGAACCAGTCTAAAAAATAGACTTGTTTATTCTGACCACATGAGACCCAAGTCATTAGGTGATCCAAACACATTGGGTCACAGTTAATGCTAAGTAATAGATGAAGCTGATATTGACTGGCGCCTAAAATTGTACCATACAAAGTAATTGCTTTTTTGGTTATGGCAAAGATGCTTGCGAGAATTAGCAAACAAAATAGTTTTAAATCTATTCTGAGCTCATTTGAACCAGAAATTTCCAACGCGGTATCCCATCGTGCTGGAAATGCTAAACCAAATCAACAGGCTACCCTTTGATATCAATGTCATCACAGGTTACATTTCGCGTCCATCCCAGGTCAACTATAGCTCACCATCGAACTGTCGCGTTGATTGGTGCAATAAATCCACAGTGTGAAATGACCTCATCAGGTCTCACTATTCTCACGTGACCTATTCATCCGTTAATTTTGTCCCATCAAAATACCTGATTGTGCTTTAGCACTGTAATATCACTTGTCTTTATTGTGCCATGTAAGCGTCCTGGCTGTGTCTTGTGCGCTGTCCTCGGTATTCTATACGGTGGATGGAGGGTGTCTGGTTCCATGTTGCTTCGAAGATTTCTTCTTTTAAGCAGCAGGAACACAACTTAGCTGGCTGGTGCTTAGTTGGTTCGTCGCGATATAAATTACTGGATGAGCGCAAAGACCTACGTCGAGGCAACAGGGCCCATAGGGGAATACATCACTGAATAACATAGGGCCGGATGCCAAGCTCAATTTTGCATTTGTTGGACGTTAACTTCACCAATGGTAATTAACCTGAGATTGAGGGTTCCCCACTAGCATGTCCAGCTAGGGATGTGGAAGTCACATTCCCCGCAAATAATTTTTGTTTGATTTCACGTGCTTGAAATATTGGGGTATGGAATAGAGTATATTGATGGAAAACCTGGAATACTGCTTGAGACATTAGGCCCCTTCCCACCCACACCTCCCCCTGAGAGGACGCCCCCACCCAAATCAACACGTTAGCGGCAGAAATGAGACCCTGTGTGCCTAGTTTTACCAACTTGCTTGTGATTTTATGCTATAGGCCCTACACATCAACATTTCATATTTTGTATGTGTACAGTATAGCATCCTCATTGACAGAATCCTCTACAAAACACATCTGATTTTACCGACACTCCGTTCTGATCTGTCTCGGCATCATGTGATGATGATTCAATGAGCTCGGAATAATTTTGTATACTGGTGTTACAGGTCACCTTCACCATAATGTATCAATTACCATGGACTTGTACATGTATCACATTCATATTGAATGGTGATGGCTGATGAGAATATTGCCCATATGGAACAAATGGCTGGATTCCAGCGAATAAAAAGTTCATGTTAATCATAAACAACATACAATTAATAATACTATCAAATAATTATGTATATTCCTTGTCGACATCAATATAATACAGACAATATTATGACTGAATCATGGTAACAGATATTCAAGGGTATATATGTCTACACTAAACTGAAGGAGACCCATGATGCGTATTATATTATGTTGTAAAACTTCACTTGCTAATCTCGGTTATGTTGCTTATTGTGAAAATAAATGAAGTTATGAAAATAAATTTAGTATGATTGCCCATTACCCTCAAATTAGAAATATCTTCAGCAGCTAAAGTTAAGCCAATCATAACAATATATAACACCATGATATTGTTGTAATATCACCCAGGTATTGATCTTTGGTTAAGAATGTAATGAGATACATATACCTGTTCTTTGTGTTATTCTGTATGCAGTTCATTCTGTATGTATTTTATACATGTATATATACCAGAAGTGGAATTGAAATTTGAATAAAATAATCAAAATATGTTCGGTTTTTACCTCTACTCAGGAAATGAAGTCTTTGTTTCTAGAAGCTAAATCATTTCAGACACATTCAAGTCCTCACCTGGTCAAGGGAGATAATTTTGTAAAAAAAACAAAACAAGTATAGATCCACACTGGCGCAGACCAGAAAGTTTTATGACCTTTGATGATATTTGTGGAGCATGCTGCAGGACTTCAACTTTCATGAATCTGATATTATCCACACAATCCCATTCTGCATGATATTTTTGCCATAGCACCGATAAACTAGATCCCTTCATTTATGTGGTCTAGATCCAGGAGCTATTGGGAGCTGCAGGTTTTGTAAAAGTTAGATCCAATTATTCTGAGAGAAGGAATGAAGTCCGGTATGGTTGTTTTAAGTTAGAACTGGGCATCCTTGAAAATATCTGACCGATTGACACATGTATCACTCTGCCGGTGGTCATTACATGCGTAATGTTTATTTCCTGAGGAATCAGCTGATATCCAATGTGTGTGTGAGGGGGGGGGGGGAGTTGTGGCCAATCACTGGCTCTGATTTTCACCACCTCTGTCATTCCACACCTTTCTGACACAGCTGAACCAATCAATAGTCTGTTTTGGTTTTTCCATTTCATCCAGTACATCCATTGTGTAACAGTCCTGTTGCATCTGATATCAGAAGTGCTGAATCCATGACCTGCAAGTTGAAATCAATTGTATACATATTTAATATCAAAACTCACTTCATTGAAAATGTTGATGGCCTTCATTATATTTCATTCTTTCGTCATACACAAGAAGATGAAATCCATCATACCAGTTCGCACCTTTCATACGTGTACTTAATAGAACTGGAACCTGACCATGTTACAAGAATTTGCAAAAGTATGAAATGAGAACTGAGTACTATGAGAACTTAATCCAATCTATGAGTGATCAATAATATGAATTCTGAAGAACGATGATGGATCTTGACCACTGGTTGGATTGGAGTTCATGTTAGTGGCATGAGCATGATAATAACCCAGTATATCATAATCCAGAACAAGATTGTTTATATCAGTAACTTCTCTATGGAGCAATATTTTGACAAACGAAAATTAGATCACAAAAGAGAATATGTATACTGTGTTTGAGGAATATTTCTGCCTCCCCAATGGAAGGCGAAATTTGAATGAATGGTCTGTGTTGTCAGTGTGTCTGATGTCCCCCTTGCAAAGACAAGAAAATTTTCTATGTAATTTATTATTTATTGATTATATTTCTTGATTTTCTTTTTGTCTAATTGTCTTCTGTTCAAGTCATTTGGCATCGGTAAAACCTGAAATGTATATCATGATCTCCTTATTTCATCTAGTGATAGTGTCTGTTTGGTTCAAGATCACGGGGCTGAACAAAGCATGTGAAATGTGATCGTATGGCAAATAAATGCCCAGTGGTATGTCCAGGGCTTAAAACTAAAAAAAAAAAAAAAAAAAAATTGGGAAAGGTTCCATCCATGCTATCAGTCAAAAATCTCAATAATGTAGGCCTACATGTGGAATGTAGACACTCCTTTGTCTCAGCTACAATTCAGAATAAGTTTTCAGAATATTATCAGGTTTTAACAAGCAAATTATTCTTCATCAACAAGTGTCACAGCACACAATGTGGATGTCACTAAACTGTTAGGATAAACGAAAAGAAAAGTATATGTATATTATTTATCAGCTTTATTAAATAAGTTTACAGACTCACGCAGGTAGATCAATTTGGTGCTTCTGCAAAATCAAACCATCATTCAACTGCCAAATGCCAAGATAAATAGCCCCCCCCCCCCGGAAATATAATTTATCAGCAAAATTTAGAATAACTGTTTTTAAACAACCAGGCTGGTGGATATCATCAACTGAAAGAAAACAAGTATCAGAAAAATCAGGGCATCGTCGATTGTGCTGTTGTCTTCCAGTCAGTCAGTCAGTCAGTCAGTTTGATATGCAACAACAACAACTTGGACTATTTGGTTGGCTTCGACATAAGTCATCAGCCGACAAATACTTTACGATATATAGAAATGACGGGTGGTGTACTATGAATCATTGAGTTGTAATGACATCCAATGGCGACAATAAACTTACCAGAAAAACGGCAAAAAATCGCATTGTCCATCTCTACAAGCTGGAGGGCCGCCATGTTAAAACTCCTGGTGGATGGGAGGTGGAACCCGACTACAGAAGCAAGGCCCACTGCAATGCATTGCAATGGGGAACCCCAATATTTCAATAGTGTCCAACAAAAGTGCTTCAAAATTTCGTCGGGAACCATGACAATCCCTATTGGAAATCCTAGGAGTCGTGGGTTCCGCATATGACAATTATTTGGCGGGAGATTTCACGTTGCTCTCCTATACCTCCGTCTGATCGACGGAGGTAAAAATAGAAACTGGTCGTCATGGTAGTAGGAGATTAGACCGAGAAGATAGAATGTGTGAAAAACGTGAAAACTAAGCAATTGATCATGCATGAAGACGAGTATCATTTCCTTTTAGTATGCCGTTTTTACAAAGAATTGAAGGTTAAATATGTAAACAAGTATTTCTGGAGAAAAACAAGTGTATTTTAAGCTGTTATTTTATTATCGAGTAGAACTCAAGGTGTCCACCGAAAATTAGGAAAATATGTCCACGGGTCTAATTTATTAAAAGATGCGCCATAGTATTGTAGTTGTTTTGTCCTCACGACCAAGATATATATATATATATTTATATGCATATTGTTCCGCCAAACTGTAGTGACTGCATGACGAGAGGCAATTTTGCCAAAGTCACTAAAGATGATTGATTGATTGACTGATATGACTGAAATAATGTTGAAAGCGGCGTTAAATCCTACTCACTCAACCTCGAATGTACAAGATTATCTTTACCCAATCCTTCTTTTGTCTCTATTTAATGATCATGTATCATTTGCGTAAGTAAATATGACAACAATATCCACCATATTTACACAAATTTCTTGTACCGTTTAACAGATACGTGACCGCTATGACATCACAACCCATCGTCTTACAGCAGAGAGGGGATTCAATGCCAACCTGCAGCTCGAGCTGCAGTTGCCACGGTAACGCCTATTTCCCAGTTTGTGGATCAGATGGCGCTAATTATTTTTCTCCTTGTGCAGCGGGGTGCTCAACAAAAATGGTGAGTTGCGAAATGCCTAACTTACAAAAGCAGACAAACATTTGGGGGTGTTCGAAATCTACGGTCTTACAGTAATGAGCAACATGGTAACTCGTCTGGAAGGGGTGCGGGAGACTCCTTCAACGGAACGTCTGACTCTGAGCCGTTAAATAACTAAAGGAGCTGCCACTTCACAATTCTCACTTCATAGCTTATCATTTATAATCCTAGATTCAGCTTTTCGTGGGTAAATTCAACTTGGCGTTCAGGCGGGGTCCTTCGAAATTCGTCTTTTAAACGTTTTCCCGTCCTTTACTGCTTAAATGCGCATAACATTGCAAAAACAAAATCCACATACTGATTCTCTACCATATTTAGCAGTTTCGAATAGGAAAACAAACATAATGAAAAACTGCTGAAAAAGGCCCAATATTGCTTCCAGAAAAGAAGATTCCATGGAATGGCGCTCCCCCAATTTAACGATTTCGGATATGAGATAACAAGAGAATAAAAGTTGGTCGTCAGTGAATCCACCACTGATCGAGCCCATGCTATCCGGAACATAGGTATTACACTCGTGGATTGTCTTTGTAATAACCAGTTTCTCTCTCGGTGCGGCCTCTCCAGATCCCACGGCGACGCTGGTCCAAGGTTGTGTCAACTTTGTCGACGATGGGTGGTCCGACGTCGACCGCCAACATAGGACGAGATGCCAAAATTAGGACACCGAGCAGAAAGCCATTGCCCCAACGGTGGCAACCAATTTTTAGCCCTATTATGTGTTTCGGGATATGAGATAATGTCTACGAGAGAAAAACTTAATTGACCGTCAGCGAAATCACGACCCTGTGTTGACTTCTCAAATAACACGGCGACTTTTGCCCGCAACAGTACCCAGGATGTGTTATTTGAGTCATAAGTACAAGGTACAGTCTTTGTCTCATCAAAATAGCAAGAAGACATACGACATTCTCTGCAAGAAAGAATCTATCGTTCTTGGAGCCAAAAGGAATTACTAATGCGTTATAGAAACCCATGGATTTTTTCATTGATTACGACTGGCTACTGAATGTCCGATTTGACGCTTGTACATGTACATGTACATAGCACATATACCGTAAAATGGGGGTGAATAGGAACCAAGGGGGGAATAGAAACAAACGAATGGAAAGTT
>JAVTVY010013224.1:0-50882 GCA_036873755.1 Hanleya hanleyi | reverse complement strand
GGCATGAACGAATATGACAGATGCAGCGCCAAATGGGGGCCTCTGATTGGACAGGAGGCTGCTTGTATTGTAAAGATACCCAACACAGCTCACCCAGTTTGGGTTTGATGTACTGGAGGGGATAATAAAATGATTGGCCTGTCATCCTTGTTGTTGTTGTTGTTGTTCTCTCACCGGTCTGCATCATGGGCGTTAACCCTACCTGGCATAGGGGGGGGGGGGTCGAATCTCCGCCCTGCCAAACTTTCTGCGCTATCCCCGGAACGAAAAGAAATAGAGAGCTGAAACTTCGTGACTTCATATTTTATCATATTGGGGTGATTTTGAGCCTATTCGCATGACCTGAAAAGCTGAACTTCGTGACTATATAGTTTATCATATTCGGGTCATTTTGAGCCTATTTGCATGACCCCCGAGGGAAGGATCCTGGGTAAATTCAACATGGCGGCCATGTGGGGTCCCAGAAAGATGATGTTTTTGTCATATTTCTTCAAAATTTCTGCTTTTCTGCGATGAAAAGTGGGCAAAAACTATTTTATTTCATATCACATAAATATTTACTAATTTATCAAGCTGTTTTTGCGGAGAAATTGAATAAATAAAAAATTCGGAAAATCTGACCGATAAAATCGACCAAAAATGTCGTTTTTGAAAATGACGTCCCTGTGACGTCATCAAAACGATCATCTTGGATTTGCTTACATTTTCTGTTGGAGTTTGACTCAAGGGTATAGTGAGGTAAGTTTTAGCTCCCTAGCTCAAGGGTAAGACAAATAAATTGGGTGTCCATTTCGGTTCCCCACCCCAGGCCACGACAGGTCCCAAAAAGCCCAGGCCAGATAGGATTAAGGCGTAACGACAGGCGTTGAGGGAGTGTCACCGCATTTCGATGAATTAGTGTCAATTTGATGGACTATCTAGAAAATCAGAGCTTCAGGGCTAATTCACCAGGGCGTTGAAGCGTTAAGGTTGGCGTTGGCAGGCGTTGATACAAGGTGACGCCTCACACGACGCATTCAGACCAGGGTTGTCCATCTCTACCCCAAACGCTCTCCTACACACCCCAAAATGCCCGCTTTCACTAATACTTCTACTGATGACGTCACCAATGATGTCCCAGATGGCGTGGACACGCCTCAAGTCGGGGTTACACCCTGAGAGCTACAAAATGACATCCCACACGACGCATTCGGACCAAGGATGGTCCCTCTCTACCCAAACACACATCCACGTACCCCCAAAATGACCACTTTACTTACTACACCCAAATGCGAATGCGCAGATTGACGCGACTTGCAATAAAAAGCACGCCATTCTGACTCCACCTCACAAAAGCTTCACTTTGACACATCCCACGACTCATTTGGACCAATAGTGGTCCATTTCTACCCTGAACACACCCCCACGCACCCCCAGAATGTCTGTTTTCTATACTACGACGAGATTGTGCATGCGCAGAATAACGAAAACGGACGATGCATTAGTCCAGTCGGATGCTCCTCTACGAGGGCTTCAAAATAAGACCTCATACGACACCATCGGACCATTAGGGGCTCACCTAGACCCCAAAACGTCCGTCCAGCACTATTTACCCACTACACAAACGCGCAGTGACTTTTTTAAACAAATTTCACCACTTACATGTAGCTTCGGGACCCCGCCCATCGTGTTATACTTGACGAGACGGGAAAAACAAGATCACACAACCCATATCGCAATGTCCAGGAGTAAATTTCCCAGTATGGACCTATCCACTGAGCTAGTATGGGCCAATATACAGACCTACCCGGTACCTGGACTTTTCAAAAAAAATTAACCGCTTAGCTTCGGGACTCCGCCCATCGTGTTCTACGTGGTGAGACGTGAAAAACAAGATCCCACAACCCATATCGCAATGTCCAGGAGTAAATTTTCTAGTATAGACCTATCCACTGAGCAAGTATGGGCCAAAATTCAGACCTACCCGGTACCGGGATTTTTCGAAAAATTTCACCGCTTAGCCCCGGGACCATTCCCATCGTGTTTTACGTGATGAGACGAAGAAAACAAGACCCCACAACCCACTGTAAAATCCACAAACAATGACCACCCCCATACTCCATACAGTCATTTTCCTCTATAGATGCAAATGTTCGAATCGTTCTCCTATTGTTGAGGTAAAGTCCGTGTTCCGCATTTTATATTTTCGGAGACAAGTCCTCTTTTTACATACACCCACCCATGACTTGATAGGCAGGCCCGATAAACCGGAGCTCGATATTAGCCCTTTTGGACCATGTTGATACGAGTTTCCCGAGTATTTTAGGGATAAAGTCCGTCTTCCGCTTTTCATATTTTTGGGGCAAATCCTCAATTTGCAGGCACCCACCCATGACTTGATCGCCCTGGACGAACGCTCCACTTTGACACCTCACTCGACCCAATTGGTTGACTAGGAGCTCCTCTCGCCCCAAAATGTCCCGAAGATTGGCGAAGATTGCCGGAGAATTTCCCCTTCTCCCACGTATTTGGGACTACATTCTGTCCGCCGATGCTTTTTCCCCGCGACCGCATCACCGCCAGACCGCATCACCGCGGAGGAATACATACCCCAACGGTCACGTGACCGTTAGTTCCGGAACTATAGTGACCTTGACCTCTTGATCACGTGATCTCCACTTAACCTCCCCAAAAATGGCGAAAGGTCAAGTTGACTTTATCCGTCCTTTACATACTTACGTCTTCACGTTGTGCACGTTTAGGCGTAGCCTCTATACACAATTAGGCGCATTTCCACAGTTAGAAGCGAATTTTCTACACGATTAGGCGCAACGCATAATTAGGCGCAAAATGATTTCCACGATTAGGCGCAGTTCCACAATTAGGAGCATATTTCTCACACGAATAGGCGCATTTCCACTATTAGGAGCAAATCTCCTACACGATTAGGCGCAGTTCCACAATTAGGAGCAATTTTTCTACACGATTAGGCGCAACGCAAAATTAGGTGCAAGATCGTTCAAATGATTAGGAGCAGTTACATGATTAGACGCAGCCTCCTTACACGATTAGGCGCATTTACACAAATAGGCGCAAATTCCGTACACGATTAGGCGCAGTTCCACAATTAAGCGCAAATTTCGTACACGATTAGGCGCAGTTCCACCATTAACCGCAAATTTCCTACACGATTAGGCGCAACACGTTATTAGGCGCAATTTTGTTACACGATTTGACGCTGACACGATTAGGCGCAAATACACGATTAGGCCCCCCTTTTGCGCCTAATTATGGCAAGCAATGGAGAGCAGACAGGGGATTGAGAACAAGGAGGCGACAACAGAGAGCATGCGGAGAATAGAGAGCCTATGCGTCGGGAGCCTGAAACACAGGGAAGAAAACATCTTTATTTTTCAATGAATATGCTGTATGCCTACCCTCACAGAAAGAGGCCTTTTACAGCTGTATGCTGTGCCCTAACTGCATCCTATTCCTCCATCTCATCCAGCCAGCTGCGCCCTAAATGCGCCCTCAGAAATTGCATCCTAACGGGGCGCGCGCCATAATTACGCCCCAGAAATAACTCTACCTTCTGACTGCGCCCCATATGCATCTTATTTATTTACAGGAGGGTGCGCCTTTTGGACATAACCATTTATCCAGAATTCAGACTGCGGCTTAATTGCGCCCTCTAAAATTCATGTATACTTGTGCCTTCCTGACTTTTATTCGACCAATACTCATATAGCGAGTAATCACCTAGGACTCTACATGCATGCTTTTATAAAATTCTAACTTAACAAAGTTTACTCATCAGTTCAGACAGCATCGCGTCTTTTCACTATTCTGTACTTCGAATTCATAATATGACATATGGACCTTGATAGTTTCGATAGTGTTATAATCAAGTAAAATCTCAGCCTTTGCTTAAAAAGCAATTGCTCCTAAAATGCGCCCTAACTGCGCCCTATCAGTACAACACTCCTGCTATTATTCTGAGAGTGCGCCCCAATTGTGTCCTATCTGCGCCTTATTGACTGCATAATGACCTTTATCTTATTGGCTGATGTTAACGAAAGACAGGCAGATATGGAAAAACATTTTAAACTTGAAGATTTCCTACCCATTCAATGGGATTTTAGTGAGTGGTTTTTCTCTGTTTTCAGCCGGTAGGTAATGCAAAAAATGCAAAGATTTCAGATGTATGTAGAAAAAAATCAGGGAAGAATGGGCAAAAGCTCAGGCATCATGTATCAGTTCTACAACACCTGACTGTAATACATATTCTTTTCTTATAAATGAAATCCAAACCATGAATGTTCATTGTGGATTCAAAGTAAAATTAGTTTTAGGTGAGATAGTCAAATGCCAGTACAACATTTGTTAACAGCATGCTAACATTTGATATTCCTTTTTTATGTTTTTCCACTTTATTTGCATATTCCATTTATGTGTATTGCTCTGTTCTGTAACTGCGCCCCAACTGCGCCCTTTCTACGCCCCAACTGCGCCTTATCTGCGCCCTAAGACCTCGCCATTTGGGCGCATGTAAAAGGCAATTTAAATAATTGGAACGCTCACTATTTTGCGCCCTAGCCGTATTGAGTCTAATGGCAAAATGGACTCTATGTGGCTATATTTGATGAGCCCTATTTGCGCCTTAATTGGGCCCTATTTCTGTGAGGGTATCAAAGAAAATATGGGGCTATTCCAGCAGTAAACCTTGTCTTTGTTTCATCCATAGTGTGGACAGCTGCTTCTACAGCCGTACTTAATGACTCAGGTCCTACTGTATTTTGATACCAATCCAACCGTTCCCAGAAGCCATGCCATCAAATATGCTGTGTTTCTGGCTTGCTCCGTTGTCATTTTTGTGCTGACCGAGCCGCACTGCTATTTCCAGGCAAATCGTATTTCCCTGAAATTAAAAACAGCTGTCACGTGTGCCATATATAGAAAGGTAAGACAATATGTATATTTAACACGTTTATACTGAGAACCTGTTAATATATCAATTTCTGACAAAACAATCATGGGTCAGATACGGCAGTAACCAGCCCTTGTCCATAAAGAATTTCGTGCACGAGACACCATTAGCAACAAACAAGTATCCGATAAAAACATATATTAACACAATCCAATTACTTCCAAGAGAAAAGCGATCAACAGTTTTCAATGATGCTGAAAAGATATCATTAAACGCAACATTAAACGATTAGTGGAAAACGATGCCGACGTACTGACAACAAGTCATATGACCCTAAAGACAAATATACTGACTGCATATTTCTAAAACTTCACAGGAGCCAAAAGTGACCCTGTGAAGATTTGTATCCCAGGCACGCTTTTATTGTGGACATATTGAATCTACATGACCACGCGGCCCCTCAACACAGGCTTGAGAGGTATTAGATACAAATATTTCAGAGCGATGATGTAATAGCCCTTTCAAAATATCTGTTGGAAAATGATGAACTATATGACGGCCAGATAATAAAAAGACGGCCCAAGCTAGGGAGTATTTATTGATTGCAAGTTCTATCCTATCCCCAAATCCGTTGTACTGACCAATATTCCTCAACCCAATGATCGACACAATTTACGAGATCTTGTGCCAAAGATCTTGCACACTTTGGCCTAATTTTGGTATCAGTGTGCTATATCCATCACCAAATTTGAGAAACCCTTTAGGCCATTGTCTTTGTGAGCATGTATGTGTTCAATCAGCTGTTCACTTGAGCATACACATGGTAGTGAATGTTAATGTCAGGAAACTAGCATTCCCGACGAATAATCGTTTCCAAACTTCATAAGATTAATATTAAACGATTGTTGAAAGACCATGACCTAATGCATCAGAGTAGTTGATTCCATATGCCATAGAGATGTTCCATGCTTGGCGTTTAATGATTTTGGACACCTGAATGTCGACAGCTGACAACATTTTCACCGTGAACAAGAGCAACATTGAACTTTGTGTTGACCGTCTGCCCATACCCTTCCCCCATCTCTGGATGTATGAGATATCCCAGGGCAATGTACCCATCTCCGTGTTCGAGTTGAATATGGCGATATAAGGTTAAAGGTTAGGGTGAATGGATTGAAGCACACATGGGGGAGGATTTGACCAGGGGAACATCTAAATCTCTTACATCATCATTGATCCATATGTTATATACGACATAAATATACACTCCTAAGTTAACCAAATAATTTTGGTTGTAAAATTTCACATTGATTTACGCAGTAGCTGATTAATAACCTAGTTCCGTATAGACAGTTATATATCATATATCATATATATTGGTAGAATACATGTACCTGTCAAACTTTATGGCATTCTGAAGAGTATAAAATTTTACACTCATATCTTGTCATCAGATCCAACCTCGTTACTGTATAGAGCATATATGGAACAGATTGAGGCCAATAGAGTATCAAATACACAGAACTGGTTATCATTTTTGCGAAAAATGTTATCTGCCCTAGGATGTGGCCATGTATGGGAAAATCAAAGTTGTAAAACCTCAAAGTCTTTAGTAAGGCATATCAAGAAGGTACTTGGGCTAAATATAGCAATATTTGGAAAGAAAAGGTTTTTGAAGTTAGCAAATTAAGAACATACCGGTCGTTTAAATCAGAATTTATAGTTGAAAAAACAGTAATAGATATACCTAACAGAAGTCACCGTGCTTCAATGTTCAGGTTTCGAATCAGTGCCCACAATTTACAAATTGAAAGAGGAAGATATTGTGGACTTCCAGTTGAGGATAGAATTTGTAGGGTCTGTAATCGTCTTGATGATGAGACACACTTCCTACTAGAGTGCACCAGATTTCAGTCGGAGCGACTGTCACTGTTTAATACAATAAGACCTATCTTCCCACTTGTCAGTTTTAATGCTAATATTGGCGTATTAAAGTTTATTATGACCTGTCCTGTGCAAACTGCGATAAACGCTGTGGCGGAATATATTTACAAATGTGAAGCTATGAGTAAACCATTGTAATATGTATTCACTTTGCTAATTTCTCATGCGTTTCTATCATCACCTCTGCCACTGTAACCTACAGACTAGACTGGGGGCCCGCAATGAGTTATATTGGTCTTGATTAACATGAATACTGTTGCATGTATACTTTTATGGTTTTGGTCAGAATCAGTAAGGATTATGTGTTTTGTAGTAATATTTGTATGTGCTCTTAATATGTACTGGGGGATGCCGTTAGCCTTCGGGCATAAAAGTGCAATAAAACTCTCTTATTTTATCTGGATCTGTACCCTTACACCAATGATAATGGGTTTCTCTAACGTCGACTCCACGACAAGAGAGACGATGTCAATTTTGACATAGTTAACTACCCATTTCTGGACAGCAATATTCCAGAAAGACCTGCATATGGCATATACATATCTTGCCTGGTAGCATATGTTAGATCATGTTCAGATAGTGTAGATCTCAATCAACGCCACATAATATTATTACAGAAACTTGTCAAATAGGGCTATACCACAAAACGCCTCCATTCAATGTTTATCAGATTATGTGATAAATATTGCACACTGACAGATAATACGACCGTCTCGTAACTGTCTAATTTCGCTTGACCCGGGGTTAGTGACCGTTTGAATATCATTTGTTTTACGTTTTAATTGTGTTCAATGAACAGCCACAGTCAAAACGTGTCTGAGATACATACTCTGGAAAACAACTTGAAAATTCATTTGGGTAAAGAATAACGAATATTGAAAATAACATCATCGTGTGTTGCTGACATCATTGAAAACTGTTGAACGCTTCTCTCTTGTAGGACACAATCTTGGTGTTTTTACTATGTTTATTTCATTCACATTTGGAATTGGTGCTAACTGTCCTACGAAATAGGTCTGTGTGTTGACTCGGAAAATCTGTTATGGGTGACGGCTGAATATGAATGTCGGATCTGACGCTTGCTATGGAACCTTAGCTTGAATCGTTTGAAAGAAAAATACGCAGTGTGACTGTTTTTGCTGTCCGAAATGAAGATGACAGTAGCCTCCATTTGATTTATATCAGCAATCGAGCGTAATTTACTGTTCAGTTCTGAATAGAAGATTAAGCTGAAACCAACGAATATAAATATGAGTGAGAACCCAACCTGCTTTACAGTCGCTACCTG
Source organism: Hanleya hanleyi (assembly GCA_036873755.1). NCBI lineage: Eukaryota > Metazoa > Mollusca > Polyplacophora > Lepidopleurida > Hanleyidae > Hanleya > Hanleya hanleyi. The sequence continues at coordinate 42,744 of JAVTVY010013224.1, read as the reverse complement.
GATATCAAAATTATTCAATTGACATGCCCGTTGTTTCTAGGGCTATTTGGTACAATAGAATTGAATTTAATTTTTCTGGGTAAGTTGTGGGAAGTTTGTGTGTGGGATGACGAGGATAATTCTGATTAATTGTTTGATCCTTAGACGTTGAAACCGTTGCTCAAATATGTGGAAGGCGAAAGCTCCTAAATAGTATTTTATTCTGAGCATATTGATTGTGATCGGTTATTATATTTGATTATATAAGTTTCATTATAGGGGTCTGTTTTCAGTCACCACCGTTATCCATTGCAGGTGGTTCGTCTAAACAGCAAGGCGTTTCAGCGGACAAATTCGGGGTTCATTATCAACTTAATCTCCACAGACGTTGAGAAATTGGAAGACGTGAGTTCACAGTACAAAGCTAGAGTTACACACGGTTCTTTCCTGGCATCAGGCCACTAAGAAAGTAGTTCCGATCCGTTGATCCCTTCACCACTGCCAGAGAAGTGAATTTTGCGTCTGTTGCGACGAATAATTGAAGGCCAGTTGTAATTGTTTGGTGTATGATATGTGTTCGGTTTAGCTGTGAGTTTGATTTTAACTCAAGGGTTCAGAAGATGTTGCTCAGAAGTACTATTGCCTGTCTGTTAATAAGTTGATATTTTATTATCAGAAGTACAATTGAGTGTCTGTTAATAAGTTTATTTTATTTTTAAGTTGATATTTTAATCAAAGTCACAAAACATTGTTGCAGAAACTTATAAAACAGGGTTACACCACCAATCGCCTCCACTCAAAGTTTCTCAAATTTGGCGATACATATCGCATGCTGATAGCAAACTACGAGCGTAGCGTGCAAGATCTATGGCGTTACGTTTCGTAACTTGTGTCTAATTCCGCTTAACCCGGGGCTAGGGGCCGTATGAACCCATGTACTTCAAGATCCTCATGGTATTCATATGAACGATCACAATCAAAGCGTGACTGAGATACATCATTCTTTAGATGACGAATTTACAACGAATATTATGGATTAAGAATACTGATCAGCGATACGGATTTGATATTTTTGGAACATCATGATGTCTTGCCGGCATCATTGAAAACTGTTGACCGCTTCTCTCTTGCAGGAAACAAGCCTATGTTTATGTATACTATGATTGTCTTTTTGAATTTGGTGCTAATACTGTTATATGGAATATGGAATAGGTCTTTGGAATATGGACGCGGATATTCTCTAATGGACGACGGCTGAATTATGAATGACGGACCAGACGCTTGTAATTTGACCCCGAGCAGACCAACGTGGTAGTGTTAGATGATCTGATGAGTGCGGCCAAGGACAATTCACACGTCGCCGACTTGTTTACTAAAGGATCCCATCATCGGAATCTGTCCGTCATCTATTTGACCCAGAATCTCTTTCCTCAAGGAAGGCGTCCAGAGATATTGCCTTGAACTGCCAATACTTTGTGTTGTTCTCCAATCCCATTGACAGAGCACAAATCCGTGTGTTTAGTAGTCGAATTTATCCTCAGAACATCGACCATTTCATGCAGGCGTTTCAAGGGGCGACAAGTCTCCGTACAGCTACCTGTTCGTAGATTTAAAAGCCCATACCCCCGAAGATCGCCGGCTGACGACCCACCTGTTACCCGGTGAGGGATCACCGCAACGTCATATACCCCTGCACCATCCGCCGAGTCCACACCTGGCAGCACCCGTCCAGCAGCAGCAACCCACCCCCATACAGCGGGTCCGCTTCATACCATCAGTTCCGGAATATCACCCAACCGTGAAGGACCAACCCGAACCCGTACAAGGGAATGAACATAATGGGAACTCGAGGCTATGGAGGGATTTGTTCAAAGAAAGTATTGACGCCGAGATGGGCGAGACGTTGATGGCCACAGAATATGGAATATGGAATGGGTCTTTGGATTATGGACGCGGATATTCTCTAATGGACGACGGCTGAATTATGAATGACGGACTGGACGCTTGTAATGTGCACCGCTTTTTGAAAGCAGAGAAAAAGCCAAAGTATGACGTCATTTGTACGAGAGCGCAAAACTCAAAATCGAGACGGACGACCCCGCCAAGAAATTTGTCAGGTTGTAGCACTTGAACTAAAGTGCTTCTTGCCGAAATATGGAAGTCGACACTTAATTAAGGAATCGACGAGATGCAATTACGTTAATATTGCCGCCAATGTAAATCTTTTAGTGGTCTAAGGCCTCCCCCTCCCTCCCCAGTGGGAACAGCTCCCATAAGGTTAACAGGGAGAAACAAGGGATAATCTCCGTAAATGTAAAAATAAGTATTCCTGGAAGCTGAGTTCTACGTATGGCGACGAAATACATTTTACAAAAGATACTAAATTTTCAGAAATTTCCAGCAGACAGGAACAAATAAAAATATACTCATAAAAACAAACTTGGGCAATGTTAAAGCATATAGGCCTTTTTCAGCTCTTGCCCCTGTCAGTTCAACAGCCGCTCTTTGTTTCCGTTCAGGTTGGACTGAAAGGGATCGGCCGAATGGTTGCCTTGCCTAATTACAAAATATTTTGTTCGCACTGCCCAATTTTTCTGTATTTTCTACAGTAACTTGAACTTATTATTTAGAACAGGCGGAATTTTCTAACAATTGTATCCAGAGACCTCACATTAGGATAAAAGTAAACAGAATATTGGTAAGTGCCACAACAGCACCATTTATACCTATTCATAGCCGCTCCAAATTGAAATATGACCGACGAAAAATTATGTGGGCCTGCCCCCAAAATTGATAACAATTCAATTCCAGCAAACATTCAATCTTACCCCCTCCTGGATAGGACATAAAACGCTCCATTTATCTGCTAAACTGCTGCCATTTAAAAACGGTAATCCACCATTTTTATTTCATATTTCGCAAGAATTATATAAATTCTGTTTCATATTGTAATTTAAAGAACATTTAACACTTTGGAAAATCAGTCTAATGAGATTTAAACATAAAAACGGGGACTTTCCCCTATTAATCCAATAACACAGGACGCATACACAAATTACGAAATATTTGACCACCTTCTTTCTATTTCACTATTAATCTTATCGTAGCTTAACAAGCTATTACTTAAGAACTAATAGCGTGCTCAATGGTTATTTTACGCACAGTTAGCTTGGGAAAGTTTATATTTTTTATTTTCATAGTTTAAAATTGATAAACTTTCCCAAACTAACCGTGAGTAAAATAACCTTTGAGCACGACTACGACAAAATTATTTCTATTCTATTGCACTATTCAAATTGATTATCATCAAAGATTATAATGAAAGGTTGAAAAAAATATGGTAATCTTTGACAACCTTTCTCCCCTTTGTTAAACAAACTCGTCCACTGATATTGGCAGGATGCTTACATCACAGTTGGCACCATGCCAATATCAGTGGAGCACTTCATGTGGTCTCTCAACTGGGTAGTGATTCTGTCAGCTGAATCAGACTGTGTTGAAGATACGTGAATATAGGTCTATTTGTGTCGCTTTGCTGATCAATTTCACGATGGAAACACCAGTTAAACTTGAGAAAGAAATTTCATCTTGTAATATATTTGTTTGTCTTATTTGATTGTGATTCGTCATAGTCCCAGAAGACAAAGCTCCGAATAATATAATATTCATATGTAAATATTACTATTACCAGGTGCTGGTTAAAGAATTGAGTGTAGACATATCTTCATCAAATACGTCTACTTACTCCCAAACTGTATTTACTCTGGAAGATTTATTTAAAAATCACAAAAAGTTTCTCTAGGAAAGAGGTATTTGTCTTCCAACCAATCATAGCGACATACCAAAAATATACTGGACTCCCAAAATGCATAAATCACCATACAAAGCTAGATTCATAGCTGGTTCTAGAAGCTGCACCACCAAGCTTCTTTCAACCCTATTGACGAGGGCCCTTCAGGAGGTAAAAGCATTTTGGGAAAGGTATTGCGCCACTATTTCTAAGAACTCTGGCGTTGAATGTATGTGGATATTGAAAACTCAAAATGTCTTACGGAAGAGCTTGATGCTAAAGGTCACATACCGTACAGACATGTATCCACATGGGATTTCTCGACTCTCTATACTACAATCCCTCATCAGGACCTTATTGACCGTCAAAGTTCATTAATAGTATCTGTGTTCAAGAAAACTGATCGTAGAAATATTGATGCCGGAAGCCATAAAGCATTCTTTTGCTCGACTACATACAAGAGATATCATTCATGGGATGTTTCTTTGTTTATAGAGTTGCTTGAATTTCTCATTAAAAATATGTATGTGAAATTTGGCAACACAATATATCAGCAGCATATAGGTATTCCAATGGGTACTAATTGTGCACCCCTGTTGGCCGACCTGTATCTGTTCTCTTATGAATATGACTATATGCTGGCGCTTTCAAAAACCGATCCATTCAAAGCCCGTTCCTTCTCATTCACCAAACGCTATATAGACGATCTTCTCGCTGTGGATAATCGCTATATAAATGACGCAGTGAAGGATATATATCCACCTTCACTGGATTTGAAGGAAACTACAGATAGCCCTACAGGCACATCTTATTTAGATCTCTATCTCTATAAAAATGAAGCGGGCATTCTCTCTCGTCGACTTTATGACAAAAGAGATGATTACAATTTCGACATCGTAAACTATCCCTTCCTGGATAGTAATATTCCAGTGGGACCTGCATATGGCGTATACATATCTCGCTTAGTAGCATTTGCTAGATCCTGTGTTAAATGTTATGATTTTAATCAACGTCACAAAACATTGTTGCAGAAACTTATAAAACAGGGCTATTCCACCAAGCGCCTCCACTCAAAGTTTCTCAAATTTGGCGATACATATCGCATGCTGATAGCAAAATACGAACGTAGCGTGCAAGATCTATGGCGCTACGTTTCGTAACTTGTGTCTAATTCCGCTTAACCCGGGGCTAGGGGCCGTATGAACCCATGTACTTCAAGATCCTCATGGTACTCATATGAACAGGCACAATCAAAGCGTGACTGAGATACATCATGATGTCTTGCCGGCATCATTGAAAACTGTTGACCGCTTCTCTCTTGCAGGAAACAAGACTATGTTTATGTATACTATGATTGTCTTTTTGAATTTGGTGCTAATACTGGAATAGGTCTTTGGATTATGGACGCGGATATTCTCTAATGGACGACGGCTGGATTGTGAATGACGGACTAGACGCTTGTAATTGTATGAAAGCAGACGTCTTTTTCCTCACCCGACTTGTGAAATAGAATCTCCCAAATGAACATCTGAACTTGACACATGTACATATCACATAACCGTGCTAAAACACTCAACAAATGTACAGTTAGCAAGTTGTTATAGACACAAGTGTTATAGAATTGAAGTTTAGGCACATTTGCACTTTTATACTGAACGTGATTTTCATGAATTTTTGCACTTAAAGTCACTCTCCCCAAACCCATATAGCTTTCCTGATGAATTACAAGCATCTGGTCCGTCATTCATAATTCATCCGTCGTCCATAAAGAATATCCGCGTTCATAATCCAAAGACCCATTCCATATTCCATATAACAGTATTAACACCAAATTCAAAGACAATCATACTATACATAAACACAGCCTAGTTTTGTGCAAGAGAGAAGCGGTCAACGATTCAATGATGCCGGCAAGACATCATGCTGTTCCAAAAATATCAAATCCGTATCGCTGATCAGTATTCTTAATCCATAATATTCGTTGTAAATTCGTCATCTAGAGAATGATGTATCAGTCACGCTTTGATTGTGACTGTTTATATGAGGACCATGAGGGTCTTGAAGTACGTGGGTTCCTACGGCCCCTAACTTTCGGCAAAAAATGTGGTTAAACGGAGCGGACAAACGTGAACGGTTATTAATGCAATAATGCAATACGGTAAGATGCAACTACTGTAATTTAATACGAAAAAAAAAATCTTGGTCACCAGTAATTCACAGTGATTGGGGATTTCTGAACTTAATAACGTCATCAGTATAACAGCGAAATCGAGAAATACCAGCTATAAATTGGGTAGAGAAGATCCACACACACACAGTTTCCCTCACTTTCCCTCAATTATAAACGTTCTCGTCTGCCGTACAAGTTACCTTTTATCGAGATCATTTCGAATGGTAACTGCAGATTTAATTCACTGTAAAATAGTTTTCATCACAAATTACAATGGTAACTCGATCACTGCATCGTTTTTGCCATACAGAACAATGAAGTAGGCACAAATCGTGACGTAGTGATATAAGTAACAGTCTCTAAGCATGGTAACGATAATGAAGTAACACTATTTCCTATTGTAAGTATCACATTAATTGGCTGCTCCCCAAAACATATATCATACTGGTTAATCCCTTCTTGTAGATTGGTTGCCGATGAGCATAGATTGTAAATTAGGCAAGCAATTACAAAGATTGTGTTAACGGTTACCATTCAACATTTTAGTTAATTACAGAGGAAAACAGGTCTGAGAACATCCGACGATCATTCTAGTTCATATTTCCTTCTGTTTAAGATATGGAAGTTCCATTCACTGTGGATGTTTCCTCTACAGACGGCGGTGGTATTTTACCTGGTACTTCGTGCATTTGGCCCCTTGTTTCTCTTGGGAGTAGCCGCCATGGCAATTAGTATTGGGATCAGCGTTTTAATTGCCCGAGTATACGGTAAATTGAGGTCAGTATGTCATGAATTCTACGGTTACGGAATCGCGGTTTGCCAGCTATTTTTTTAATTTAAAGCGTCTGCTATACGGTTTCTAATTTGATTATATCTCAATTAGGTCAAATTTTAAATAATTTTCAAATTTCCCTGAAATATTAATTGCTGATTTATTGTTATATACTCATTGAGGAATCACCGGAAAAATGGATATGATATTGACTAGAGTTGCTTGTCAATTTTTCTCGGCTCTGCTTCGGTCTGATTATTCTAATTTGTTTTAGCATATTAACAAACAGTTAATTTCTAAGAAATTAGTTGATTGAGTTAAAAGTAGACGGAATCACGAGTGCGCATTTTAAATCTACTAGATAAAAGAGTTTTGATGAGCGGATATTTTCCCAAAACAATTTTTCCTAGAATGACCTTTTCTCTCTTCGATTTACAATATGGAGAAATATAGAAGAGAATCTAACCAATCATACAGGTTGTGTAAAGATTCATTCAATTCAATTCAATTCAACGTTATTGCGATCTCTGCACTGGTGGCATAATGGCATTCTAAGGTGCGTACGTGGCATTCTGGTTCAGCTTCTGGCTCTGCCTCTGCACTGGTGGCATTCTAAGGCGCGTACGATCGATCGATTCCGGACACAAAGCAAGAAACAGGATACAATTTCCTCATTTCATTAAAGAGGTAATAGCGTCATTTCAAAAATATTCAGCAAATAACACATTTTGCTAAAAGATATTTAGTAGTTGAAATCAACTACAGTGAATGTTTTCCTGTGACTTGAATTTTCAATATCGCACTCATCGAAATCACAATTCTGACATTCTCGAAAAACACCTGCACTTGGCACCAGTGCCTGAGATGACGTTGCAAAAACTGCATTGGCATTCTTGGCGTGACGCTTTGCAACGTCATAAACTACAAAATACTAGACTTCGCGACTTCAAAAGCTGCTATTTATAAACTGTTGCAGATGATCATGATGTTCAGTTTACCCGAACAATTGAAATCACGCTACTACCTCTTTAAAACCGAGACAAACAGAGATTAACCGATCTACTGTATATCAATCTCGAAAGTGGAGAGGTTATCGGTTGAGATGATAGAAAGGCTAAACCGTTATATAGGTTCTTCCAGCTGCATCTGTTGTATGAAGACTCCGATATTCCGTCTCGAAACATTGGACGTGATCCCTTATGCAACGTATCCCTTTGCCACATTTAATAATTTTTTTAAAGTACCGGTATTACAGTTACTCCGAAATAAAGAAAATAATTTTGTGCATATTCTACGTTTAAATTTTTATTACTTAATCTTCAAGAATAAATCAATATGAGATGGGCATACTCGAATATACATATAACTAGAGACAAAAGAAAGGCTTTAAACGTAGAGTATAGATAATACTTACGAAGTTACTGAAATACTTTATTATATAAATTCTCTCAGTTGATCTACTCGATGACATTTTATTAACATACTAGATAACCGGGTTTTTGCAGGATTGCCATAGCTCAGTGGGGCGATCGAAGAATAACAGCTACCAAGGAAATAATCTCTGGGATGAAACTTGTCAAGATGTTTTGTTGGGAGGATCCACTCACAGATCGGGTACAAGTGTTACGAAGGTATTGTTAACCCTGACCCGGGAGATTTGAGGCTTATACTTGGGCCTGTGTAGGAGCCATTTCGCTCCCTTAATATTTTCCCCACTCATTGGGATTGGGACTGAACTTCCCACAATATACCTTGGGATCAAGCTCGAAGACGCATCCAAGATTATTGCTCGGATTAAGTCATATACTGAGAAATATCGTCTTCATAATAACGCCATAGCTAAAAAATGCTGAAAGCGACGTAAAAAAAACTCTATTCACTCACTCACTCACTCACTCATAATAACGCCACCCCAACCCCTCCCCCCCCCCACACACACACCTAACCGAGTAGGGCTTTAAGAAAATGAAAGGGTATAATGTACATGCATGTCATAAATCTCCAGTTGAATTTACGATAGCCAATTCGAAGGCGCATAAACTAAAGTAAAATATATTTTCATGGGATTTCATATTCTTTCAAAAAATTATGTTATATTTTACAGGAAAGAAACAGACTTTCTGAGACAAGCAGAGATACTTCGCTGTATAAACTACGGCATGTCTGCCACCCTTGGACGGTTCATGATTTTCGTAACATTCGCTGGGAGTTGGTGGTTAGGAATACCCTTATCGTCCTCAGCAGTGATTCTCGCAATTGGATTGCTGGATGAGTATCAAACCTGTTGTCGAATCACAGTTTTCGCACTGGAGGAATTATTGCAGTTAACACGGTCCTTACATAGAGTTCAGGCAAGGCTACGCAGGCAAACCGCCACCACCCATTACCACTCAGTAACTGGTTGGTTACTTGTTGGCGGAGAACTGATTGGTACTGGTAGGAAAGGTCCCCTTGCGGTACCGTTCAGTCGTCAACTGATCAGTACCAACCGGTAACCAACCGGGCACTGATCAGGTAAAACAAAAGTGCCTGAAACCTCATATCAAAGTTATTCTGATGTATATTTAGGTGCGCTGTTTAGGAAGGAAGCCGGATGGCTGTATTGTTGTTTCATTTGAAAGATGTTACGAACAGGTTTTTCTAAGACACGAGTTATATGTTTTCCGTGGAATCTTAATTTAAAAAGTCGCCATGTGTAATTGCTTTCTCGCCGTGCCGAGATATTTAGGCATACCTTCCCCACAATACGAAAGTATGACTTGGGCGCTCTCAATCGGTCGACAGAATGTTTTTGCGATATGATTTGACCCTGTGACATCAACGGAGTAGCCGAAGTAATTTACATTTTCTGATCGAACTTGACGCAAAGTTGAGTAAAGTTCAAATTTGTCGATGGAATGATGGAAATATTCAGGGGGCGAGCTAAAGCAGTCCCCTCCTCGCCCCCTCATGCAAGGCTGTGACACATCTTCTATCACCCAGGGTGAACTCGTGGCTAGGGCTCGTATGGAACCCTGTTCAGCAACATCTTCATACTCACCGCTGTAGTGGGAGTGTAAAACATAATGTTCTACGGGAGACATTGTAGATCACGACACTGCTTATATTTGAACATGAGACGCCACATTCCAAGATCTAAATGGACGGCCAGGGCCTCAAACTCAAATTCCAGACGAATCCAGAACGAAAAAGACCTTATATGTGATTATTGCATAGCGTCAGACAACATATGATGGGAATAATGAATGTTCGGTTTCAGACGTTGTAATACAGACGTTTGTGGTTAATCACAAAAAGTATTTTAAAACACACACACACACCCTAATCTAAAGAATGAGAGTATATTGAGATTCCGAAATAACATATCAAAATGCATGTATGGGTAAATAAAGAGATAAAGTATTTTACCGTTCATAAATTGAACCGAACAAATCAAATTTATCAGGGGGTAAACTGCATATTATACTTTCTGAGTCTTTGATGATTTTGGTATCAATAACATATTCACGGTTCTATTTATGGCCGTATGTTTATAGGTTCTATTTATGGCCGTATGTTTATAGGTTCTATTTATGGCCGTATGTTTATAGGTTCTATTTATGGCCGTATGTTTATAGGTTCTATTTATGGCCGTATGTTTATAGGTTCTATTTATGGCCGTATGTTTATAGGTTCTATTTATGGCCGTATGTTTATAGGTTCTATTTATGGCCGTATGTTTATAGGTTCTATTTATGGCCGTATGTTTATAAATAAGTAAACAGACTGTCGGTGAAAATCACAATTATATGCTATTGCCTTCATATTTATTGTGACCAGTTTAATATGACACATTCACACTGGAATTTTGATATGTTTAATACGCTATCAGTACTAGGTATAACTTCTACCTATTTTGTGATTCATTTCTGTTCTATGTTCTACAGTAATATATTAGGGTTTCCGCGTATAGTTTTGTAAATTTCTAAAACTATAGCTGAAACCATCTCTTCTTCACCTAAGGAGCCCTAACACGTGTTTGGCTCTAGCGCTCCGGCCCTAACCCGAAGTCCGAACTTCGTATTTGACTCTAAAACTCCGGCCCTAACCCTAAATCAGAACTACGTGTCGGGCTACCTGTGTACTAGACTGGCTGTGTGAATTATATTTCTAAGTTATTATACGTGATCAGCATAAATCCATTCCACCTTTCATACTACGTTATGTGATGGAGATTTGTCCAACATACAGCATCAAGATCCCACGGGTACGTGTGACCTTAATGTGAACTCAACTGACACTTTGCTGACGTTTCCCCCTACGTCATCACCACGTGATTTCTGTCGTCTGCTATATCTATTTTCGGCTCAAACAGCTGATAGAGTCCAGCCTGACAAGTCCGCATTTATGTTTCTTACTATGGAGATTTCCAGTTGCTATACTTTTTCCAGCAACATAAGTCGGAATACTGAATATACTGCTTTCAGTATAAATAAGTGATGTATTTCCTGTTGTCAAATTGCGGACAACAAATCGCGAAAAGGTGTTTCGGTTACAATACAAGTGCTCGGCCCCAATTATGTGAGACAAAACCTGGTGAGTACCACTCTTTGTTGTTGTTGTTGTTCAGTTCGCTATTTCACTAATTCAATGTTTATTTATGTATTAGAGTAGAAGCAATGGGTGAAACCAGCTTCGGGTCTGGTGTGTATATTTGCAAATTACATATAGACAAGCTGAGTAGCTAGCAGGTCCTCCGCCAAGTAGCCTGTTTGAGAGCATGCAGCATATACGCTTCCATTATCTCCTTAAATATAACTTGGAAAGTGGATATGTGTATGTGGAAAGAGACATTTATCTGGAGTTGTTGAGACAATTTGAGGAGGTTTGGGAAGCAGTAATGGGTAGTGTAACACTGGAATGTAAGTCTGTAGTTGTATATGGATTTGTGGATGGTGAGGTTTATAAATCGATGGGTGGAATAGATCAAGATATCGCGTTCACAACACAGACGGGTACAATATGGGCAAGTGAAATCCAAGATGGTCAATGGCAGCCATCTTGGATTACATACTACCTCAATGAAAATCAATACCAATGGCTGTCTAACTGATGTGAAACACCCTCTCGAGTTTGAAGTCGATTGGTCAAATTGTTATCGAGATATCACGTTCACAAGATCCGAGATGGATGGAATCCAATATGGTCAATGACAGCCATCTTGGATTACGTACCTCAGTGAAAATCAATACCAATGGCCGTCTGACTGATGTGAAGAACCTTCCCAAACTTGAAGTTGATGGATGGAATTGTTCTCGAGATATCGCGTTCACAAGATCTGGGACGGATGGAATCCAATATGGTCAATGGCAGCCATCTTGGATTACGTACCTCAGTAAAAATCAATACCAATGGCCGCCTGACTGATGTGAAGAACCTTCCCAAGCTTGAAGTTGATTGGTGGAATTGTTCTTGAGATATCGCGTTCACAAGATGTGGGACGAACAGAATCCAATATGGCCGATGGCGGCCATCTTGGATTACGTACCTCAGTGAAAATCAATACCAATGGCCGTCTAACTGATGTGAAGCACCTTCTCAAGTTTGAAGTCGATTGGTCGAATTGTTCTTGAGATATCGCGTTCACAAGATGTGGGACGGACAGAATCCAATATGGTCGATGGCGGCCATCTTGGATTACGTACCTCAGTGAAAATCAATACCAATGGCCGCCCAACTGATGTGAAGCACCTTCTCAAGTTTGAAGTCGATTGGTCGAATTGTTCGCAAGATATCGCGTTCAGAAGATGTGGGACGAACAGAATCCAATATGGTCGGTGACGGCCATCTTGGATTACGTACCTCAGTGAAAATCAATACCAATGGCCGTCCAACTGATGTGAAGCACCTTCTCAAGTTTGAAGTCGATTGGTCGAATTGTTCTCGAGATATCGCGTTCACAAGATGTGGGACAGACAGAATCCAATATGGTCGATGGCGGCCATCTTGGATTACGTACCTCAGTGAAAATCAATACCAATGGCCGTCCAACTGATGTGAAGCACCTTCTCAAGTTTGAAGTCGATTGGTCGAATTGTTCTTCGAGATATCGCGTTCACAAGATGTGGGACGGACAGAATCCAATATGGTCGATGGCGGCCATCTTGGATTACGTACCTCAGTGAAAATCAATACCAATGGCCGTCCAACTGATGTGAAGCACCTTCTCAAGTTTGAAGTCGATTGGTCGAATTGTTCTCAAGATATCGCGTTCACAAGATGTGGGACGGACGGACGGACGGAAGGACGGACGGACGGAGGGACGGACGGAAGGACGGACGGAAGGACGGACGGCTAGCATTTCCAAGTCCTCCCACCACTTCGTGGCGGAGGACAAAAATGTGACCTGGTTATGAGATCTACATTCCTTTGGAGTATATTGTGGTGAAATTATGAAGCAATCAGTGAACTTTAAATTTTGCAACCAATTCACTCTTTTTGGGGCAATTTCATACTTCAGGACCTATGTGGTCTGCTTTGGAATGTAGAATTACATATATATAGCTATTTTCACAATCCAAATCAGTTATGGACGGAGATCCAGCCTGCACAAATAAATATATCCCATTCACTCAGGTTTGATAAACGAAGGGCCGTAACTCCTGAAAATATAACCGAAAGTAGAGAAACTTCACGCTGCACAACTATGGGGCATCGACCACATATCATGCAAATTTCATACTTGTCCATACAATATTAACCGAGATCCAGCCCGGACAAGTCCCAATTCACAAAGATTTGAAGAACAAAGGGCCATAACTCTTGAAAATATACGCGAAACGCAGAGAAACTTCACGCTGCACAACTACAGGGCACTGACCACATATCCTGCAAATTTCATAATTGTACATATAATATTAACCGAGATCCAGCCCGGACAAGTCCCAATTCACAAAAATTTGAAGAAAAAAAGGGGCATAACTCTTTAAAATATACGTGAAACTGAAACACGGAGAAACTTCACGTTGCACAACTATGGGGCACTGACCACATATCCTGCAAATTTCATAATTGTCCATACAATATTAACCGAGATCCAGCCCGGACAAATCTCAATTCACGGAGATTTCAGGAACTAAGGGCCATAACTCTTGAAATATTAGCGAAAACGCAGAGAAACTTCATGCTGCACAACTGCGTGGCACTGACCACATATCCTGCAAATTTCATAATGGTCCATACAATATTAACCAAGATCCAGCCCGGACAAGTCCTGTTCACAGAGATTTCAGAAAAAGGGCCATAACTCTAGAAAATGATACCGGAACTCGGAAAAAACTTTACGCTGCACAACTACGAGGCACTGGCCACATTCCATGGAAGTTTCAATTCTGTCCATCAAATATTAACCGAGATATTGCGCGAACAAGAAATTGTAGTTAGAGGGGGGGAGCATAACTACTGCGAGGTCAGTGCTGTCTCAATACATACCGGAGCGCAGAAAGTCGAGTACCAATATTCGAGGACAAGGTGTGGGGTCAGATTTACTGATGAATGATATGATCTGACGCATGAACTTCCGCTGTATTAGCTCATACTCTTCCTGAAAAAGGATAATATACACCAATAAATGAACTTGCATGGATTATCAGTATCCCGTTTCACAAAACCGTTATCACTGAACAATAATGATATATCGCCATAAGCAAATTCATGGTTCATTTGTGCGGTACCATATTCAAACTAACGTTTTCAGTGCAAGTAAATCATAGAGAAATGAAAAAGGAATAAAAGCTTGCATGCAAATGAATTTCCATGTAATTATAGTTAATACCAACACCTGGGTCATCCAACCAACCTCTAAATACTGACACTATCCACGGTTCCAGTGCTTAAATTTGAAGTATTTTAAACCTTGATAATCCAGAACCCTGTCTAAAGTGACGATATACACAGGTTTTACAGTACTAGTTATTTCTCGTACCTGGAAGGAAATGCTGGTCTCTGATTTGTGACTGAGCTGCTGTGATAACTGGGCAGCATGTTCTTTCATCAGTGTGTTATCCAGGTCTTTCTTGGATTTGACAGGGATTCTGTCCTTGATGTAGCCAACCAGAGTGTCGATGGCCGAATGATTCTCCTGCTGGAAGTAAACCTTTGATGCCCTCGCTCGCAGTATTAACATCCCAATCTGACAACAAATCATCATAACAACAACAATATTATAAGATACATATCAGCACCTATCTGGACATACTTGAGAGATATCATCCTATAGACTGAAATTTGGGGCAAACAATCAGATTGCGAACACTTGATGATGATCCATTGTGACTAAGGATAAACTGCAAACCTCAGCTCCATCATACAGGTGTCTTACCTCTGACATCTTCCATTCTCGTCCTGTACCAACAACAGCAATAACCAGAGGTTTGTTTAGGGTTACACTGCAAACCTCAGCTCCACCATACAGGTATCATTTACCTCTGACATCTTCCATTCTCGTCCTGTACCAACAACAGCAATAACCAGAGGTTTGTTCAGGACTAACAGTGCAAACCTCGGCTCCATCATACAGGTATCTTACCTCTGACATCTTCCATTCCCGTCCTGTACCAACAACAGTAATAACCAGAGGTCTGTTCATGACTAACACTGCAAACCTCGGCTCCATCATACAGGTATCTTACCTCTGACATCTTCCATTCCCGTCCTGTACCAACAACAGTAATAACCAGAGGTCTGTTCATGACTAACACTGCAAACCTCGGCTCCATCATACAGGTATCTTACCTCTGACATCTTCCATTCCCGTCCTGTACCAACAACAGCAATAACCAGAGGTTTGTTCAGGGTTAACACTGCAAACCTCAGCTCCACCATACAGGTATCTTACCTCTGACATCTTCCATTCTCGTCCTGTACCAACAACAGCAATAACCAGAGGTTTGTTCAGGGTTAACACTGCAAACCTCAGCTCCATCATACAGGTATCTTACCTCCGACATCTTCCATTCTCGTCCTGTACCAACAATAGCAATAACCAGAGGTTTGTTCAGGGTTAACACTGCAAACCTCAGCTCCATCATACATGTATCTTACCTCTGACATCTTCCATTCTCATCCTGTACCAACAACAGCAATAACCAGAGGTTTGTTCATGACTAACACTGCAGACCTCGGCTCTTCATCATACAGGTATCTTACCTCTGACATCTTCCATTCTCATCCTGTACCAACAACAGCAATAACCAGAGGTTTGTTCAGGGTTAACACTGCAAACCTCGGCTCCATCATAGGGGTATCTTACCTCTGACATTCTTGTCGTGTGCTAACAACAGCAATAATCAGAGGTTGGTTCAGGGTTGATACTGCAAACCTCAGCTCCATCAAACAGGTATCTTACCTCTGACATCTTCCATTCTCGTCCTGTGCCAACAACAGTGATAACCAGAGGTCTGTTCAGGGTTAACACTGCAAACCTCAGCTCCCCCAACTCTTGAAAATTATACCAGAACTCGGAAAAAAACTCTACGATGCACAACTACAAGCCACTGGCCACATTCCATGCAAGTTTCAATCCTGTCCATCAAATATTAAGCGAGATATTGCGCGGACAAGAAATTCGGACAGACGGACGGACAAAGCGATCGCTATATGCCCCCCCTCTAGTTAGAGGGGGGGCATAACCAGAGGTTTGTTCAGGGTTAACACTGCAAACCTCGGCTCCATCATACAGATATCTTACCTCTGACATCTTCCATTCTCGTCCTGTACAAATGACAGCAATAACCAGAGGTTTGTTCAGGGTTAGCACTGCAAACCTCAGCTCCATCATACAGATATCTTACCTCTGACATCTTCCATTCTCGTCCTGTATCAACAATAGCAATAACCAGAGGTCTGTTCAGGGTTAACACTGCAAACCACAGCTCCATCATACAGGTATCTTACCTCTGACATCTTCCATTCTCGTCCTGTACCAACAACAGCAATAACCAGAGGTCTGGTCAGGGTTAACACTGCAAACCTCAGCTCCATCATAGAGGTATCTTAGGGATCGTATCCATCCAACGTTCGTTTGCTAGACGTTTTAAACGATGAAAAAAACGTCGATGCAAACGATGGGTGTATGAGTTGATCGTTTTTTAAAAAACGTCTACCAAACAAAGACGATCGCCGGAAATCTCCGGCAACCTACGATAAGGGTGTCGGTCGTCTTTTCACACCTCGAACAAAGGTGCAGACGTTTTCTAGCAAACGATCGGGAGTCTCCTGGCAAACGATTAGCTCGAAAGTAGTCCCGTTTTACAGACGCAAAAACAACAACATCGGCGGTGTCGATTGCGGCCGTGAAAACGGATTATGAGAATGGAACACAAATTGATATTGTTTTCTTTTCCAGAATTGCAACACGTGTGCTGCTTGACAATATATTAAAATCAGTTACGGTGTAATTCGTAAATAAACAAAATATTATGAAACCATGATATCGTTTTATGAACGTGCGATTCGAATCTTACGTATTTTGCAGAATACGGGCTTGCGCAATTTTGGAATGCGACTTTTAAAAAAGTCAGTCCTAGCTTACCATGGAGATGATCGTAGTTTTAGTTAAACAATTATCATCACGTTTGATTACAGATAAATGTCGAATGAAACATTGGAGTATAATGCATATATTTTCTTCTCTTTCAGGACGCTGCGTAAACGCAGAAATTCACAAGACGATTACAGGGTTCGCAAGCCTTTTCTTGCATTAAATTTAAAGACTTTTCAAGGACCTACAACGATTATTGAAGTACCCAATTCAAGCCAATTATGGAAAAAACGGACGTGTTCGAATTATCTTTTTTTATGATAACTTTTGACGCGAGAGGCTAAATGGCGGACTTCTTCGTCTTTGATGGTTTTCATTGAATAATCCATTGCCTCTTGCATTTCCCATCATTATTTTCTCTCTTTGAAGAGCAAATGCATTCTTCCTGCTCTTTCACCATTAAATTAGATTCAAGTAATATTGGCCGCAATGATCGGCTGACAATGAAGAGGTTAGTTTCATCAGACGCCCGGCCAATGCGGGAGTTGCACAATACAGGGTTCCGGCCTTGGCCGCTAGGATCGCCTTTGTCTTTATTTCCGTTTCATACCACTTCTATTGTCTGCTAGGCACAGCTGAGTGGGCTGGCTGATCGTTTCGCTTGGACGCGTAGCGGGCGATAACTCTTCGTAATAACCACCGCCCAGCCGCCAGGATCGCTATTATCACCGTATAGAAATAAAGACGTCTTTTAGTTTTCATACTATTTCAGTCATCCCGCGGGCCTGTTTTATATTCGGCATATTTGTCTTTCACCATTGCTAACGTATATGGCGGCACAATCGAATAAACTACGACAGGTTTCTATCGATTATATCAAGTATTGAACTTAAAATCATGTAAATCAACCACATACCTCAAAGCAAACACGCAGTCGCTGCTATTTTCATATCAATTTCCATGTCGGCTGCTTTTTCGCGATAAACCGGAAATGTCGTTCGCCGCGATCCTGGCGGCTGGGCGGTGGTTATTACGCAGAGTTATCGCCCGCTACGCGTCCAAGCGAAACGATCAGCCAGCCCACTCAGCTCTGCCTAGCAGACGATAGAAGTGGTATGAAACGGAAATAAAAACAAAGGCGATCCTAGCGGCCAAGGCCGGAACCCTGTATTGTGCAACTCCCGCATTTAAAATCACAAATTCGGGTTTTTCTTTGTATTAGTACATACGGGACAAGGGCATATTCTGACACTTAGACATTCTGATATTTTCTTTATTTTCTCTTCAGGATATGCTTGAAACCATGCTGAATTTTTGTCACGACCGAGAAGACTAGGCCCAACTATTCCGGTGACGCCAAAGATGTCTACGGGAAAATATATGAAAGATCTAATGAAGAAACACAGATTAAGTCATTTTCAGATTGAGAATCAAACCTATTAATTTCTTGACTGCTCTTCGTAGGAAAATATTGTGGAAGGGCTTTTCAACCTGTTTTTTGTCAATAAAAAGAACAGCAAATTAATCAAGAGCCCGACTCTATTTGAAGCCCCATATCAGGGCCAACTCTTCTGAGACCCATATCAGGGCCAACTCGTCTGAGACGATAATCTTCCCAGCTGGAACGAGCTCATCCCACCATGATAGCAGCTAAACGAAAGACATGAATTGCTTGCCCTTTCTAACAATTCACTGTATCCTTCGATCCTTGATTAACAAATGTATGAAAATACTTTCATAGAATTGGGTAAGGTCTGTAGAATGAAAGTTTCAACATGCCACGTGTTGGTTGTACATTTTCCCGCCATACGGAGCAATAACATCACGTGATCATTACATAGCACGTGGGCCAGCGCTTGCACACGGTTCCTGCTTCATAATATATTCAGCTAACACCACCTCAATATATTATGCCTTCGTAACAGTGAGATCATGACTCGCATGAAAATAAAATAAAAATGTATAAAATCTGAAAAAGAATTCCCTTTTACCTCTCTCCGATCATTATTCTAGCTTGAAATATGGCTCGACTGCATGCAGCTATTTTGTCATTTATAGGCCATACACTCACCTGTTTATCCAGTTTTACTCAAGTATATATTAACATGATATGCATCAATTCACGATCGACGTTTTTAATTAGTCAGAAAATTGGTTCAATCTGTTTCAGATATAAATGTGTTCTGAAATATTTCAGACGAAGACAGATCAATAGATGATTGTGACGAAAGAGCCAAATGTACAACCGTGTTTTATCTGATATTATCTCAGGGGCTCAGTAGAATTAATTCACATTTTAGACAGTATAATTTAGAGAATAAGTAGACAGAAAACCTATTAGTTTATTATTTTTTTAAATCCAAACCCACTATTCCGACTTCCATTTCAGTTGCTATCAAATTACCGTCTTGTTCACTTCAGCTCTTTTATCCATCTTTAAAATCTGGCAAACTCAGTCATTCAGCTTTCCTTGATTTCCTGTATATTGTGCCATAATGAATGAAGTATCGGTCGTGGTGAGAAACAAATAAGCTGGATGTGAAAGACGATGTGTATATTACTAAAGATGTGATCATAAATGTCTAACCTTCCAGAAATTGCAAATATATTTTTCATAGAACAAAACTGCATGGCTTATTTGGAGTCCGGAGTGATCAATTGAAAACTGTCCCGAAAATGTGCAACTGTAAATAAACAAAAAGTATAAAATCAAAGACACATGTCGCCTTTTATTTAATAATGTCTTTGAAATAGATAATTCCTTCAGCAATACTTCCCGTGAACGTCCATTTGAATTGTAGTAGTAATAAAGCAAATGCTCGGATGTCCCGTGGATGCCACCTCCGGAAGTAACTCTTGCGTACTTCTTGGCTTGAATGTCAAGATGTGTACAGACCAATAGAACAGAGGAAAACGCTGACCACTTTACTATTATTATGGCTAGACAATAAACTGACAGCTTGCCAATATTGTGTGCTAATCAAGCAGGATTCTTACCTATATGCTCACCGGAAATCAGTTTCTTCCACGTTTTGTCCTGCTGGATATAGATATGGGACTTTATTGCACAATCATATGTTTATTGGTAAGAATCTTACAACAAAATATACACATCATGAAGTAATATGTGCATTTACGAAGAATGTTATCCGGAGAAAAGGCGGTCATTCCTCTAGTTTCAGTATGACCATGCAGCAAACAAACCTACAATGTAGAATAACAAAAG
The DNA here is from genome assembly GCA_036873755.1 of Hanleya hanleyi. Lineage (NCBI taxonomy): Eukaryota > Metazoa > Mollusca > Polyplacophora > Lepidopleurida > Hanleyidae > Hanleya > Hanleya hanleyi. Next base: position 22,288 of record JAVTVY010013224.1, on the reverse strand, counting down.
TGTGTTAAGTTGACCAGAATTAAAAAGTGACATAATAGAAGAACACCGATAATCAAATATTTGGATCTGTTACGGTAAAGTCTCATATAAACGATAGGTGGTCAAAAAAATACATCGGTCTCAGCGCATTGCCGAGAAAATTAATTCAATCGAAAACATTAAAAGTGCTTGAATGAAGACTCATTGGAAATCCAGACCTCCACTTTTTTTCAAGTAGCGATGTCCAAAATTGCTTATCAGGACCACTCAATTTTCTCTCGTGAAAATTCTTCTTTCAAGGCACCCACCAAAGTACAGAGAAACTTCCTGGATAATTTTAATGTATTCGACTTGTGAATTAAAGGATCGTGAATATAGCGTTTTTCTCTCTAATCTGGTATTTCACCATGAACGTTTCGACAGATACGTGTTCTACACCGCTCAATATTTTCCCGCCAGGCGGGAGCAGTCCGAAATCGACTTTTCTCTGCTGGGGATAAACGGCAGCCTGAAGGGTAGGCCACGTGCATATACTCGTGTACTCCCTGCCCGAATACAGGCTGTTTTATCGGACAGACAAGTAGAATAAATGGCGATGTTTCTAAAATATTAAAGCTAAACGCGTGTGTTCATGACACATGATTTTCCCTGTGGACTGCAATTACGGGAAATTTCAAAGTATACAGGCCAAATAACAGAAGAAACCTTTCCATTCTTTGTTTTATTTCACATCAAAGATAGTCGATTTGCCGGTAATTTTTGGCGATATACCGACACTATCCTTGAAAACGCATTCATAAAATAAAAAATCTAAATACAATTTTTTTCATCTCGAGTATCATAGGATTATCAAAATATAAATATAATTTCTGTCTCTTCAGCCCTTTTCATGTGATATTTACCGAGAAAAGTGTAACACGATTTGCCAGAGAGGTATTGAAAACGCGCTCTGAAGTGGGCGAATTTCAGGAAAATTCCCGGCAAATCGTGTTACAGGCTTTCCGGTAAACATTATAAGAAAACGGCTGAAGATACAAAAATGATATATTTTCATGGTCCTATAATACTCGTGATGAAAAATATTTATTTAGATTTCTATTGTATCCGTGCGTTTTCAAGGAAACTGATCAAAACCTAGTGTCGGCATATCACGAAAATTTCCGGGCGAATCGACACCATCTTTTCCTGGTAAACATTTCTGTATCGCCCTGAATAACAAGGAAATATTTATCAACCTAAATATTTCTGAAACGAGTATCTCTTCAAGTTTAATAGTAACTGAACAGAATTCAGATCAGTAAGATATCGGCCGAGTTATCTGTTGATTATACCTTTTCCGGCCTATTCAAAGAAAATTCTTACACCGTGCATACATGGAGAAGGTGTTAAAACATTCAGTTTTAGTTACGTATGTAATACTTCCATTATCGTAGCTAGATGATTGTCATTTTAATAGATCAATTTACACACAGAAAGCGACTTCCCGTAATCACAACCTTTAAAACAAACGCGGAAGGCAGTTAAAGTGTAATTTATTTCACCTGTAATAAACCCATTTTCACATTTGTTGAGAGCGCTATATTTTGTTCCACACGTCCGCAGTTGAGAGGGAGGCATGGCCTGTTCACCCAGTGTGTATTTATGCGCAGCTGAACACGTGCGATCGTCTTTTGTCAGCCGACAATTGTTTTCTTCCAAACGATGACATTTTCTTCCGAACGACAGCGGCACCTTCAGCAATCTTCGGTGATGGTTTTTTTGATCGTTCGCTACACAAAAAAACGATGGGTGTAGTTGCTGAACGTTTTTTCCCATCGTTTAAAACGTCTCAACAGCAAACGATCGACGGATACAGTCCCTTACCTCTGACATCTTCCATTCTGGTCCTGTGCCAACAACAGCAATAACCAGAGGTTTGTTCAGGGTTAACACTGCAAACCTCAGCTCCACCATACAGGTATCTTACCTCTGACATCTTCCATTCTTGTCCTGTACCAACAACAGTAATAACCAGAGGTTTGTTCAGGGTTAACACTGCAAACCTCAGCTCCATCATACATGTATCTTACCTCTGACATCTTCCCTTCTCGTCCTGTACCAACAACAGTAATAACCAGAGGTTTGTTCAGGGTTAGCACTGCAAACCTCAGCTCCACCATACAGATATCTTACCTCTGACATCTTCCATTCTCGTCCTGTACCAACAATAGCAATAACCAGAGGTCTGTTCAGGGTTAACACTGCAAACCACAGCTCCACCATACAGGTATCTTACCTCTGACATCTTCCATTCTGGTCCTGTGCCAACAACAGCAATAACCAGAGGTTTGTTCAGGGTTAACACTGCAAACCTCAGCTCCATCATACAGATATCTTACCTCTGACATCTTCCATTCTTGTCCTGTACCAACAACAGTAATAACCAGAGGTTTGTTCAGGGTTAACACTGCAAACCTCAGCTCCACCATACAGGTATCTTACCTCTGACATCTTCCATTCTCGTCCTGTACCAACAATAGCAATAACCAGAGGTCTGTTCAGGGTTAGCACTGCAAACCTCAGCTCCATCATACAGATATCTTACCTCTGACATCTTCCATTCTCGTCCTGTACCAACAATAGCAATAACCAGAGGTCTGTTCAGGGTTAACACTGCAAAACTCAGCTCCACCATACAGGTATCTTACCTCTGACATCTTCCATTCTTGTCCTGTACCAACAACAGCAATAACCAGGTCTGTTCAGGGTTAACACTGCAAACCACAGCTCCATCATACATGTATCTTACCTCTGACATCTTCCATTCTTGTCCTGTACCAACAACAGTAATAACCAGAGGTCTGTTCAGGGTTAACACTGCAAAACTCAGCTCCACCATACAGGTATCTTACCTCTGACATCTTCCATTCTTGTCCTGTACCAACAACAGTAATAACCAGAGGTCTGTTCAGGGTTAACACTGCAAAACTCAGCTCCACCATACAGGTATCTTACCTCTGACATCTTCCATTCTTGTCCTGTACCAACAACAGTAATAACCAGAGGTCTGTTCAGGGTTAACACTGCAAAACTCAGCTCCACCATACAGGTATCTTACCTCTGACATCTTCCATTCTTGTCATGTGCTAACAACAGCAATAATCAGAGGTTGGTTCAGGGTTAACACTGCAAACCTCAGCTCCACCATACAGGTATCTTACCTCTGACATCTTCCATTCTTGTCCTGTACCAACAACAGTAATAACCAGAGGTCTGTTCAGGGTTAACACTGCAAAACTCAGCTCCACCATACAGGTATCTTACCTCTGACATCTTCCATTCTTGTCCTGTACCAACAACAGTAATAACCAGAGGTCTGTTCAGGGTTAACACTGCAAAACTCAGCTCCACCATACAGGTATCTTACCTCTGACATCTTCCATTCTTGTCATGTGCTAACAACAGCAATAATCAGAGGTTGGTTCAGGGTTAACACTGCAAACCTCAGCTCCACCATACAGGTATCTTACCTCTGACATCTTCCATTCTTGTCCTGTACCAACAACAGTAATAACCAGAGGTCTGTTCAGGGTTAACACTGCAAACTCAGCTCCACCATACAGGTATCTTACCTCTGACATCTTCCATTCTTGTCATGTGCTAACAACAGCAATAATCAGAGGTTGGTTCAGGGTTAACACTGCAAACCTCAGCTCCACCATACAGGTATCTTACCTCTGACATCTTCCATTCTTGTCCTGTACCAACAACAGTAATAACCAGAGGTCTGTTCAGGGTTAACACTGCAAACCTCAGCTCCACCATACAGGTATCTTACCTCTGACATCTTCCATTCTTGTCCTGTACCAACAACAGTAATAACCAGAGGTCTGTTCAGGGTTAACACTGCAAACCTCAGCTCCACCATACAGGTATCTTACCTCTGACATCTTCCATTCTGGTCCTGTGCCAACAACAGTAATAACCAGAGGTCTGTTCAGGGTTAACACTGCAAACCTCAGCTCCACCATACAGGTATCTTACCTCTGACATCTTCCATTCTGGTCCTGTGCCAACAACAGCAATAACCAGGTCTGTTCAGGGTTAACACTGCAAACCTCAGCTCCATCATACATGTATCTTACCTCTGACATCTTCCCTTCTCGTCCTGTACCAACAACAGTAATAACCAGAGGTCTGGTCAGGGTTAACACTGCAAACCTCAGCTCCACCATACAGGTATCTTACCTCTGACATCTTCCATTCTTGTCCTGTACCAACAACAGTAATAACCAGAGGTCTGTTCAGGGTTAACACTGCAAACCTCAGCTCCACCATACAGGTATCTTACCTCTGACATCTTCCATTCTTGTCCTGTACCAACAACAGTAATAACCAGAGGTCTGTTCAGGGTTAACACTGCAAACCTCAGCTCCATCATACAGGTATCTTACCTCTGACATCTTCCTTCTCGTCCTGTGCCAACAACAGTGATAACCAGAGGTCTGTTCTGGAGTGCGTTCGATTCTGCGCAGCCGTCGAGTCCTGTTTCGACTCAGATCCGGTGGGGTTTTCGTGGTAGAAACAAATGACTTCTCGTTGAATGTGTCAGAACCATTTTCGCCACGGGCATCTATACAGGATCTAACCAACCCACCAACCCGAGGTAGGTAGGACAGATCCCAAACTTGAGTTCAACGATCAAATAAAAACGAGAATCAAACACGATAAAAAATGGATCCACCCAACCCCCGCCAAATTGAGTCGACGGATCCGCACAATCGAACAGATCTCAGGGTTAACACTGCAAACCTCAGCTCCATCATACAGGTATCTTACCTCTGACCTCTTCCATTCTCGTCCTGTGCCAACAACAGCAATAACCAGAGGTTTGTTCAGGGTTAACACTGCAAACCTCAGCTCCACCATACAGGTATCTTACCTCTGACATCTTCCATTCTTGTCCTGTACCAACAACAGTAATAACCAGAGGTCTGTTCAGGGTTAACACTGCAAACCTCAGCTCCACCATACAGGTATCTTACCTCTGACATCTTCCATTCTCGTCCTGTACCAACAACAGCAATAACCAGAGGTTTGTTCAGGGTTAACACTGCAAACCTCAGCTCCATCATACAGTTATCAGACTTCATATACTACAAATGAATACATAAATCACATTTAGGCTTATAGAAAGTCATGTTTGTAACCTACAAAGAGGAATGCACAAGGCCAGACTGTTTCCAACATCTATCAAAATATATAGTCAAACCTGCTCCAATGCCCCTACAGCAATCAACTGCCTTTAATAACCACCTGGAAATCCCCCCCCCCCCCCCCCCCCCCCCTCAACACAATTGGATCTTCATACTAAATTACCTATATTAAATGGCAACCCGTCTAATACAAAAAGTCTAATCTGTCTCCAAATAGGTGTTTGTCTCCATTAAATGACCTCGTGGAAAGATAACTTTGCTGAATGGTGGCAGTAAAATTATGAGCTTTACTTGCAGGATTTTCCCATACAGCAATAAAATTGACCCGCTTTTTTAGTTTGGAGGATCTGGAATTTTTATCTAGGAATCTCACACCTCTATTAACTGTGCTCTTAAGACAGGATTGACTATCTCAAAATTGGTCAAGACACAGTCCCAACATAATCATGATAATATAGTCAATTGGTGACCATACATTGTAAAACCCTATTCCAACTGCAGTCCATTCTTCTGTCTAGCACCAATACCACTGCTCCTCATATGATAACATGTAGTCTCTATAACACATCCACTTTGATCAGATTACCTCATCTGACACACAGGCCACAATAACCTTAGCATCCGTCAGTCCATATGTGATGTCTGCAAACAAACCTTTCTGAAAGGAAAGCAATAACAGTATTGTCCAGCATCTGTACTTTGTACTTTCAATGGTTACAGTTGAAACTAAGGTTACATATATAATTGAATATCACAACAACAATTCACCCAGGATTTTATGTACATCAGCAGATCCAACTCATATGTTTAATGAAGGCTCTGTAATTTATGTTTGCATAGGAAACTGGCTATACGTGTTCCTGTGGTCTGTGTTACATAGTTAGATTACATCTGGTGAAGCAGTGAACACTCCTTGACATATTTTGATCAAATGGCGAGTAAACTTGTAAGAGTTTGAGTGATGTGACCATTTGACCAGTCCATTCTACCTGATATATTTATTGGTAACAGTATGAGTAGATTGCTCACCATTCGCCCAGTTTGTTCTATGTCCAGCCAACAGGTGATACCAGCCGTCTCTAACTGGTCCTTGATATCCCGAGGGTCAGCCCAGCCCAGAGCTGTGGCAGAGGCCCGGTGAGATTTGGCTCTCCTAGAGTTGGCCCAGCAGTAGCTCAGGAAACATACAGGAGCAGCTACAATCTGACATGATAAGATAAACTTATGGGAGATTAACATTTATCTATTTAAAAACAAACATTGTAATCTGGAGATATTCATACTGGAACCAGACTGATTCGAAAATTGCTTCAACAACATAGAACAGAGATCACATCTAAGAATGGGTAGCTTTTTTTGTTTGCCATGACTTGGTGGTATACTTCACATCCACCACTAATATCCACTAACTAAAAAAGTGAATTTCCTGATTTTGGGGTCCCAGTGATATTTTGGTATGTGTCACATCTTCTTTCCCTAATGTGTCCTCAAACAAAACAAAATGGCGATTTTCAACGATTTCCTAATTCTTAGACCACAGTCACATTGATCTCAATTTTGGTGACCAAATGACTGGCCCTCACAAAAAATTTCACATGTAAATGGAAAACTTTTACAGATATAGACTGGACATGAGCGAAATGACACAGTGACGGATGGAAATCACCGGCACATCATACGTTCACTTTTTGAGCGAGTGTATAAAGTAGAACTGAATATCGGAGATATCAGGGCTAAAAGTGCAATGTGGAAAAAATACCTCACACCCTCACAATATTGACATATTTATAACTTTCAGACCAAAGTCAGAAGGTTTTAGAAAAAAAAACTTGCAGGAAAAAAGCTGAAATCAGATAAAAAGCTGAAATTTCTCAGCTCTGTTTTAAATGACAGACTGACACAAACAGTGCCAGTACCTTCTATGATTGGTTGTTTTTTTTTTTTAAGTTTAACGTCGCACCTAACCTTATTGGTCACACGGCGACGATGACCCAAACAAACATACGCTAGCAAAACCCTAACAAAAACATAACCAAAACTACAAAACATTTTTAATTTCGAATTTTGAAAATTAGGCTCTACAGACACTGGTGATCACAATGGATCGTCAGAGAGCCTAGTTTGTTTTTTGGCACTTTAATCTACCTTCTGTGCCAGACAAACATAGTACAAACCATGCTGCCCTAAGCTAGAGGGCTGTACCTTCTATGAACAAGTATACAATCTCACCAGCTGATCAGATGAATGTTCAATGATGGTCTTACCTTCTTGGAAGAAGAGAGGCACTTGTTGAGACGTTGTTTCAGCTCAGACACCTTCTCTGTGTATTTGTCCAGTGACTTCATCATAATCATCGCCTGTAGAAAATATCTGAGACATAATTTGTGTATACTTATGATAGAATAAATCAGCTTTGTATGTTTTTACTATTAAGTTTTACAAAAGGTAGAAAAGACCTTACTATGGGTATGCTTTGGGGAAGGAAGGTTGGGAAGAGGCCTTGGGTATTCCTTGTGTCCCAACCATAAATACACAAATATATGTTTCTCGTGGCACAATGTTTGTAATATTGCTGGGTAAAGATAAATGGTGCTTGTACTGTCCTCTGCTCTTATACCCATGCCCAGGTAGCTATCCGGACTACTCTCCTTTGCACACATCATTATTCCCTGATTGGTTAACCAGACTGCACACCTCTGCTCCTGTCCTCATGCCTGCTCCTGTCCTCGTGCCTGCTCCTGTCTTCATGCCTGCTCCTGTCCTCATGCCCAGAGTGGGAGCTTGGAGTAATTTGGCATAGTGTCACACTCTAGGTTATTTCATTACTTTTGACAGCCAGTTTACTTGATGGAGGGAGTTGGAGTACCTGGAGAGAACCACCACAAATAACTGGCAAACTTTCACACATGGCAAACTTTCACACATGCACCAGCGGGGCTCAAACCCGTGCCGATTCAGCGGTGTGAGGCCAACGATCACCAGTGAAAAGCCTTAACCCACTCGGCCATCGAGGGCACCTCATGCCCAGGTTGGTGGTCATCTTGACTACTCACCTCTGTTCCTATCCTCATGCCCAGGTGGGTGGTCATCCTAAATACTCAACTGTACTCATATCCTCATGCCCAGGTTGGTCATCCAGACTACTCACCTCTGCTCCTATCCTCATGCCAAGATTGGTAATCCCGACTACTCACCTCTGCTCCTATCCTCATGTCCAGGTTGGTCAACCAGACTACTCACCTCTGCTCCTATCCTCATGTCCAGGTTGGTCAACCAGACTACTCAACTCTGCTCCTATCCTCATGCCCAGGTCAGCTATCCAGACTACTCACCTCTGCTCCTATCCTCATGTCCAGGTTGGTCAACCAGACTACTCACCTCTGCTCCTATCCTCATGTCCAGGTTGGTCAACCAGACTACTCAACTCTGCTGCTATCCTCATGCCCAGGTCAGCTATCCAGACTACTCACCTCTGCTCCTATCCTCATGTCCAGGTTGGTCAACCGGACTACTCACCTCTGCTCCTATCCTCATGTCCAGGTTGGTCAACCAGACCACTCAACTCTGCTCCTATCCTCATGCCCAGGTCAGCTATCCAGACTACTCACCTCTGCTCCTATCCTCATGTCCAGGTTGGTCAACCGGACTACTCATCTCTGCTCCTATACCCATGCCCAGGTTCATCATCCTGACTACTCACCTCTGCTCCTATCCTCATGTCCAAATCAGCTATCCAGACTACTCACCTCTGCTATCCTCATGTCCAGTTGGTCAACCAGACTATTCACCTCTGCTCCTATCCCCATGCCCAGGTTCATCATCCAGACTACTCACCTGTGCTCCTATCCTCATGTCCAGGTCAGCTATCCGGACTCATGTCCAGTTGGTCAACCAGACTATTCACCTCTGCTCCTATCCCCATGCCCAGGTTCATCATCCTGACTACTCACCTCTGTTCCTATCCTCATGCCCAGGTTGGTAATCATGACTACTCACCTCTGCTCCTATCCTCATGTCCAGGCTGGTCAACCAGACTACTCACCTCTGTTCCTATCCTCATGTCCAGGCTGGTCAACCAGACTACTCACCTCTGCTCCTATCCTCATGTCCAGGCTGGTCAACCAGACTACTCACCTCTGCTCCTATCCTCATGTCCAGGTTGGTAATCATGACTACTCACCTCTGTTCCTATCCTCATGCCCAGGCTGGTAATCATGACTACTCACCTCTGCGCCTGTTCTAATGCTGAGGTTCATCATCCAGACTACTCACCTCTGTTCCTATCCTCATGTCCAGGCTGGTCAACCAGACTACTCACCTCTGCTCCTATCTAATGCTGAGGTTCATGTCCAGACAGGTTGGTAATCATGACTACTCACCTCTATTCCTATCCTCATGCCCAGGCTGGTAATCAGGACTACTCACCTTTGCTCCTGTTCTAATGCTGAGGTTCATCATCCAGACTACTCACCTCTGTTTTTATCCTCATGCCCAGGTTGGTAATCATGACTACTCACCTCTGTTCCTATCCTCATGCCCAGGTTGGTAATCATGACTACTCACCTTTGCTCCTGTTCTAATGCTGAGGTTCACCATCCAGACTACTCACCTCTGTTTCTATCCTCATGCCCAGGTTGGTAATCATGATTACTCACCTCTGCTCCTGTTCTAATGCTGAGGTTCATCATCCAGACTACTCACCTCTGTTCCTATCCTCATGCCCAGGTTGGTAATCATGACTACTCACCTCTGCTCCTATCCTCATGTCCAGGTTGGTCAACCAGACTACTCACCTCTGCTCCTATCTTAATGCCAAGGTTCATCATCCTGACTACTCACCTCTGCTCCTATCCTCATGTCCAGTTGGTCAACCAGACTACTCACCTCTGCTCCTATCCTCATGTCCAGTTGGTCAACCAGACTACTCAACTCTGCTCCTATCCTCATGCCCAGGTTCATCATCCTGATTACTCACCTCTGCTCCTATCCTCATGTCCAGGTTGGTCAACCAGACTATTCATCTCTGCTCCTATCCTCATGCCCAGGTTCATCATCCTGACTACTTACCTCTGTTCCTATCCTCATGCCCATGTTGGTAATCAGGACTACCCATCTCTGCTCCTATCCTCATGCCCAGATGAGTTATCCTAACTACTCACCTCTGCTCCTATCCTCATGCCCAGGTTGGTAATCCGGACTACTGACCTCTGTTCCTATCCTCATGCCCATGTTGGTAATCCTGACCTCTCACCTCTGCTCCAATCTTCATGCCCAGGTTGGTAATCCAAACTACTTACCTCTGCTCCTATTCTCATGCCTAGGTTGGTTTTCTGCCAGAGCATACTCTCCCCTATACACACGATGAGGTACTGTTTTCCCAACTGGTCTGCCGCATACAGGAAGAGGTCACGACACTTTCGATCTCTCTCAAATTCATCCGAAACCAGTGTCACGACCACCTTAACACAAGGATGAGGTATCATTAATATACAGATATACAGGGAAGCATCCCATGAATATTTGATCATTGTTCAACTCCAAACAGTCAATAGTTTGCAAATATTTACATCTACAAAAATGCCATTGCCAGGTACATTCATTGTTCTCATCTACTAATGAAGAAATGTGAAAACAGGGGCGTCAGAAGCAAATTCAAAGTCGTAGAGCCAGCAGAAGCAATTCTTGATTGGGGGGCTACTATCATAGCACTTTAGGAAGCTCCTGGGGTCTAGATCGCCGGAGACGTGTTCTGGCGAAAAAAATCACTCTGCAATAAAGTGTATGTTTAGTTCTTCCTAATCACTCTACAATAAAGTGTATGTTTAGTTCTTTCCTAATCACTCTGCAATAAAGTGTATGTTTAGTTCTTCCTAATCACTCTACAATAAAGTGTATGTTTAGTTCTTTCCTAATCACTCTACAATAAAGTGTATGTTTAGTTCTTTCCTAATCACTCTACAATAAAGTGTATGTTTAGTTCTTCCTAATCACTCTACAATAAAGTGTATGTTTAGTTCTTCCTAATCACTCTACAATAAAGTGTATGTTTAGTTCTTCCTAATCACTCTACAATAAAGTGTATGTTTAGTTCTTTCCTAATCACTCTGCAATAAAGTGTATGTTTAGTTCTTCCTAATCACTCTACAATAAAGTGTATGTTTAGTTCTTTCCTAATCACTCTACAATAAAGTGTATGTTTAGTTCTTTCCTAATCACTCTGCAATAAAGTGTATGTTTAGTTCTTCCTAATCACTCTACAATAAAGTGTATGTTTAGTTCTTTCCTAATCACTCTGCAATAAAGTGTATGTTTAGTTCTTCCTAATCACTCTACAATAAAGTGTATGTTTAGTTCTTTCCTAATCACTCTGCAATAAAGTGTATGTTTAGTTCTTCCTAATTACTCTACAATAAAGTGTATGTTTAGTTCTTCCTAATCACTCTACAATAAAGTGTATGTTTAGTTCTTCCTAATCACTCTACAATAAAGTGTATGTTTAGTTCTTCCTAATCACTCTACAATAAAGTGTATGTTTAGTTCTTCCTAATCACTCTACAATAAAGTGTATGTTTAGTTCTTCCTAATCACTCTGCAATAAAGTGTATGTTTAGTTCTTCCTAATCACTCTACAATAAAGTGTATGTTTAGTTCTTCCTAATCACTCTACAATAAAGTGTATGTTTAGTTCTTCCTAATCACTCTACAATAAAGTGTATGTTTAGTTCTTCCTAATCACTCTACAATAAAGTGTATGTTTAGTTCTTCCTAATCACTCTACAATAAAGTGTATGTTTAGTTCTTCCTAATCACTCTACAATAAAGTGTATGTTTAGTTCTTCCTAATCACTCTACAATAAAGTGTATGTTTAGTTCTTTCCTAATCCTCTTATCATGAAAACGCAATCGATGGTGTTTTTCTGCGAAGCTGACTTAGGAAAATATATGTATAGTAAAGTAACCTAGACACATTGTGTAGCTGTAACCAAAATAATTCTTATGGGCGATGGGGTGTTAATAAATTCATAGCAGAAGTAGCGCCATATACATTCATAATTTGAAAAGTATAGACAGCACTACATGTGGCTATACTTCTGCAATAATACAGATGATAGGATATACATCAGAACAGTGTAAAAAATGGTACGACCATAGCCGTACCTGCTGTACCGCTTCCGACGCCCTTGGAAGATATCTAAAAGAGAAAGCACAAAACAGGCATTTCCCCTGGTCCTTTTCATGTTATTGATATAAATTGACCCATCACTCATAGAAACAAAAAGCATAACAAAGAAGCAATCAGAGATTGCTTAGATGTATGCCCCCAGCCCCCATAACAGGATCCTGTCATAATATACCACCAACTAGTGTGAAACACACAAACTTTGCACTATGACATGACATTGAACTATACTAAGAAGGTACATATTGTAGCCTGTATGTAGAAATGGCAACAATTGGCTCCAACTAAAAATGTGGGGCATTTCAACATCTTTTAGCAGCTGAATTTGATTTGGATTCATTTATATTAGAATGACAAACAATTTGTCAAAGGCAAAGTAGAATCAAGCGATAGGAGATTTACGAAATAAAAATGGATCGTTTTCTCCGAAATGTCACAATATATGCATGTCGGTCTGCCTATCATCATGCAGTCATCAACAACAACAATGCGGTCAAATATTTTTTATATTAGTATTCTCATTATTTTGGGATTACACTATCTTAGTTTTGTACAGACTCTAGTGCAGAAAATTGATCGAGTCCAGAGCGGGATTCGAACAAGCAACCCTCAGAGGAAGGCACCCAATCGCCAGCATTATATGTCGGCGATCTAAACCACTCGACCAATGGACCTCTCACAAAAATAGGAGGTAGCAGACCAGTAGTCTTGAAAGTGAAAATACAGTGCTCCTCTGATGGTCGTAATGACACAGCTCCCATAGTGGAATATATTGGAAGATATTTTTTTTGTCATTTAGAAAGTGATCGTTTAACAGTGTTTTCGTTATTTTGGCATTACACTATCTTAGTATAGCACAGATTCTAGTGCAGAAAATTGGTCGAGTCCCGAGCAGGATTCGAACCAGCGACCCTCAGAGTAAGGCACCAAATCGGCAGCACTATATGTCGGCGATGTAAACCACTCGGCCAATGAGCCTCCCACAAAAATAGGAGGTAGCAGACCAGTAGTCTTGAATTTTATATTGAAAACATAAAATTGTTTGTCTATGATTAACCTTTTGTATCAGTTTATTTTAGGTCAGGTATTTTAAACTGCACCGAGATTCTTGTTTATGTCTGTGGTTCTTGAATTTTTGTTTTTATGGTGATTTATATATTTTATTGTAAAAACCAACATGAAGCTGCGCTATCGAAACCCCTCGGCTCTGAACCCCAGCTATTATAATGTAAGGATGTCTCTACCAATTGATTGGCTTGTGGGAAGAAATATTTACCCCTGGTATTGTAAGTGTACTTTCTTTGAAAAAAAAAAAAAGTTTTCCTCCCCTTAAATTAATTTGTTTCTGGAATAAATACATACACTATAGATATACGTTTGTCATATCTTGGTAAACACAACTAAAATTGCTGAAATGGAAATCATTAGAAGAGAGCCAAATTTGGGGAAACATTTAAGCGGTGGGAATATAAAATGACGTGTGGCAACTAAAAAGTGTTGTTAGGTTAGGTTGTTAGCAAAACAAAAAAGTAAAACTACAAATCATGTTGTGAATAAATTTTGTTTTTTATAATTACTGATAAAAAAACTTGTTAGTACGATAGGCATCTTGTGTCATTTTCAAAACAGATTTGCAGGCATTCTTCGCATTGTGTAAGAGAATAAATCAATAAATCAGTCATCCAATCAATAAATAAATGTGATAGTATACAAACATGATATAGAAATTATATGCAAACTTAACATAGGAATTAGTGGATTTTATTAGACAAGGGGCATAACTCTGCAAAATACTTTCTGACACGACTCATTTTCGATAGGCATCTAGTTCAGGTCAAGAGAAACAACTGTTGACTCTATTAAACAGCGTAGACAAACTCGTCTTAGAAGGTTCAGATCATTTAATTGTCCTCGACAACATACACAACTTGTGCTGCCATTACAACTTTCCATCGAGCGCCAACCGGAAGTGGAACTCTTCTAACGACGGAGATACATAATTGCCGCGCACTAGATGGAGGTAAACAAGCTGTACGCTGAAGCGCATGGAGATAATATAGATCGACATAGTTAACAATCTCCCCTTTTATAATTTTTTTTGTAGAAAGAATGAACATGATGAATGACTTAAGAAAAGAGAACAAAGGGAGTACGTCAAAAGGAATTAGTGTCCAACAGTTCAAAACAAAGATTAAAGTTCAATTTGAATAACTTGATAAGTCCACAAACGTTCCCATGATAAAAGGAACAACGAAAATATTCCAGTTCAAATATATGGAACACTGTTATTGGAACGAGTTAATACCACATGAAAAGTCATGATGATCGGAAATGTTCAGTCGTTGGCAATGTCCACACATAAATATTTCCGTTGAATTACCATACATGTATCTGAAAACGAAATCAGACCATGGTGACACAAAATCAGTCTCGAGCACATTAATGATGCCGTTAACATATTAACTGTTTGACAAATCAGTTAAGTGTCTTTAAGATGCCACACACCTTCACTGATGGCCTTTAACATTAGATTAACTGAGGCTCCTTTTTTTGTCAAACAGTCAGCAAGCTGTTTCTTAGTTGCTGACCACACTACACATTTGATTTGCTTCTGATCAATGAGTTCTTTCACACTGCTTATTTCCATACGAAGACGTTTCTCTGATACCAGTTTCGTAGATTTCACCGCATCGAAGAGAGAGTGACAATCTGTGACACAGACGATGGGTAACAGTTCTGGATTTGCTTTCCCGGTGGTAAGTTCGGAATATAACGTGGCCAAGAATATGGCATTGTCTATTCCATCAGCTAAAGCCAACGTCTCAGCAGCCAATGTACTCCGTACGACACGCCTAATTCGTTTTGACTGCCAGTGTAGTGGGGAGAACTTTCCATCCTCCCCCATCAATACAATGAAATGTCCTCCCATCAGGCAGGTTACCCAAGGAGGAATCACTGAACACCACCAGTTGAAGATGGTAGTCATCACCCAGTTGCTGAAATTTCAAGACGACGTCCTCGGATTTCAACTTTTTAATCACTTTATTTGCCTCAACAACATTTTGAACAGTTGCATTCTTCACTGCTGCAGTTAGAGCGGAAGCATCAAACATCATGTCTGGTCTGCTTTGTCGAGCCACACAAAGAATTTGACCTACTTTCGATCTGTATTTGTCAACTTCCACATCATTCAAAGGTAAGCTGGGTTGCAGTTTTCTGGACCAGTCGATCGTAAGTGATTGAACATTGGAGACATATTCTCGTTGATTTAGCCAGATGTCTCCTGTTGCTGTTTCTGCGAGTTCTATGCCAACATAGCGAAATATGTGGCTTTCTTCACGACCTACAGAGAAGGCAGAACGAATAGAGGGTACCACATGCTTTTCAAAGTCAGAGTTGCCTCCCAGAATAAAATCATCTACATGACTGGCTAAGATGCCTTTTACACCACCGATTTCATCTGGCCAGTAGAACACTGCAGGATCTACTGCAGAAATGCGTGCGCCACAGTTCAACATAACCTCTCGTACCCGTGTGTACCAATACAATGACGCATCGGCAAGACCATACACACATTTCTGGAGTTTCCAGACCGTTTTACCTGCCTTGGCTTCCTTTGGAGGTCGTATGTAAAGTTCTCTGGACAGTTGAGATCCCTGTAAAAATGCTGTTTTAATATCCATAGACTGTGGCGTCCATTGTTTTTGTGCCAAAATGGCTAATATCAGACGAAGTGACTCTGTCGAACAGGTTGGTGAATCCTTAGGAATATCTTTATTATCCAGTTCCTCAAAGCCTCGTGCTAGAAGTCGAGCTTTTGGAAGAATTCCATCAGGAGTGTTTTTCATGGTACAGATCCACCTGGTTGAAATGCACCTCTGACCAGTGTCTGGGACTGTCACATATACACCATTTTTGTGCCAGTTTTCCAGTTCCGTTGCTTTGGCTGTTTCGAAAGAGTTGCTTTCAACCTCATACACACTATTCTCGGTGACACTACCGAGCGAGTCTGTATTGTTCTGTTCAACTATTTCTAAGTTATCAACTCGACTCAAGTCAACAGATGCTTTAGTGCCAGCCATATCAGATGGCTCAGAGTATTCCAGGTTGTACCAGAATTTGTTCTTTCCAGTGGCTTTTCCTGCCCTATTGAGAATTTTTCCACCATGCACACTACCCGAGTCTCTGACAACATACTTCACAGTTTGTCCTGGTTTGACCGTCACTGTTTGTTGCTGATCGTTTCTCTGTGTAAATGTCGGTGTGATGTCCGTTTCACCATTGTGTGTATCACCCTCTTGGTGACAATCTTCATTAATCAGGTCTGGAACTTCAGATTCTGTATCAGAAATCCCTGGGCTGTCACCCTGTACATTGCAAGGCTTTTCATCATGTGAGATATCTTCTGTATTTCTACTCTTGATTGGTTCCACCAGTTTGCGGAGTCTAGATTGATGGACCCGAACGTAAGTCCCTCCGTGACGGACAAACACAACAACACCATCTTGCCCAAGAACAGTTCCTGGTCCTTTCCATTCTGTGCAGTTGGATCGTTTGTAGTACACTTTATCACCTGTGAAATATTTGTCCGAAACTGGCCTGGTTTGTTTTCGGAGGGCACGTCTGATTCTCTCAGAGCATTCAGATTCGGCATATGCCTTTCTGGCTGCATGTAGAGCACTCACATGTTTCCCTACCATAGCACTAATGGTTGTGCCTTCCAAAGCTGGGGGTTTGTCCAGTAACACTGATGGAAGGTTTGGATTTTGGCCATAAACCAGTTGATATGGGCTGAATCCCTGTTCATTGTGAAGCGAGTTTTTGGCCATTAACGCCCAGCTCAGGGCAATCTCCCAATCACAATCATTGTCATCTTTGACCTTTAACAGGATATCTGTCAGTGTCTGATTATGTCGCTCCAATACACCATTACTCCAGGGGGAATATCCTGCTGTGGTCTTCACCTCAATGTTGAAATTTTCAGCCATATCCCTGAATTCCTCATTATTGAATTCACCACCATTGTCTGTGTAGATTTTTCGGGGGGCACCATGAACACTAATCCAGTGCTGAATGAACTTCGCGACGATTTCAGATGACGCCTTTGTTGTGACAACACATCCGGCACTAAATCGCGTGAATTGGTCAATCATATGCAAGTACCAGACACCATGTTTCAGTTCATGAAGGTCAAGAGCTACAGTTTCATTGTACTCAGTTGCCAACGGTAAACCAACTGCTGGTTTGGGACCTGGCTTTTTGTATTTTATACAGGTCTCGCACGTTTCCACAACATCTTGAACTATGTCAGATATATCACTGTTGTGTGCGCCAGCACTTTTCAGTAAGCGCTTAAGTCAGTCAGCTGAAGCATGCCCGAATTGTTTGTGTAATTTCACAAGAGACTTCCTCTTTTCGGCTTTGGTCAAATTAGACCAGTCTACAGCGACCAAAATCTCATCAGCACCACTCTCTCTGTTGCCATGGTTACTGTTCATTAGTTTAACACAGTAGTGTCCACTCGATGTGAATTCTAAGTCCACAGGTTCCTTAAACATGACTGCCCTGTCATTTTCCAAATCAAGAACTGTTCCAGCTCTTTTCAAAGAAGTTTTGCTGAGAAGTAATGGGATGTCAGATGGTACCACTTCAGTATCAATGTTACAGTTAGTATTACCAATTTTGGCTGGAATGGTAACCCGCTGAAAAGACTGTACAACATTCCCATCCCCAAACTTGAAACTCTTGCTGCTGGGAGATGAACTAAGTATCTGTTTGTCATTAGACTCCAGCTCTGTGACATACTGATTTAGCCACTTGGCACCGCAAACAGTTCGTGTACATGCTGTATCGATGACAGCTGATGCCTTTGCTTCAGCTACAAAGATTTCATAATCAGATCTGAATTCCTTGGTGAAGAGTGTAATGTTACAACTGTCAGTCTCACCATCTGCATGTGTAGTCACATGGGCTGAATCTGTACTTTTATTGGGGCAGTCTTTCGCCCAATGAAAAATACTCTGACATATGGCGCATTTTGTGCGTTTACCAAATCTGTTCACTGGATTTGTCCCTTTAAGAGGTCCATGGGGAAAGGGATCTGGACGTTTCTGATATCTACTGGCACCAAACTTCCTTGTAAACAGAGCATCTTCTGTTTTAACCTGAATACCTTCTGTTTTGACAGGTGGGCTATCCCCAAAAATCCGTTTCAGAGATGCTTTCATTGTTAAAAATGTTAATTCAGCTGTGGCTGTCAGAGCCACTTGTCTCTCCTTGTGAGTTAAATTCGCATTGTCTAAGAGTTTGAATGCCAACACAGCATCTGGAAGAGTCATCTCATATTTTCTAGATTTGTTGTAAAGATGCTCGAACTCTATTATATAATCCGACATTGTCATTTCAGTGGACTTCCTATAACTGTCAAACTTAGAGTAGGCCTCATAGGCCGAGTCTTTTATTTCTTTTAAGAATACAGAATCCAGTTTCGTAATTAAAGTGGTCATACCCGTGTCCTTTGCTAAATCATCTGCCGGAATTTCTAGTGCCGTCTCTCTGGCTTTCCCGGACAATGACAGCGAGACCGCTAACGCTTGTTTCTCTTTCGGTAGGTCCGTCACTCGACGCCAAATTTCAAGTTCGTTTTTCCAACTGTCGAAGACCGTTTGCTCATCAAAACGTGGTGGATGCTTGTAATTGTTCGCCATGGTTGCATCAACCACGCTCTGCTACCAATGTTGACTCTATTAAACAGCGTAGACAAACTCGTCTTAGAAGGTTCAGATCATTTAATTGTCCTCGACAACATACACAACTTGTGCCGCCATTACAACTTTCCATCGAGCGCCAACCGGAAGTGGAACTCTTCTAACGACGGAGATACATAATTGCCGCGCACTAGATGGAGGTAAACAAGCTGTACGCTGAAGCGCATGGAGATAATATAGATCGACATAGTTAACACAACTGTATCACGTTAGGATGTTGTATATGGAACGGTTCTGAAATTATCACAATAACAAATCATAAATGGATTTTTATTTGTAAAAAGGGGCATAACTCTGCAAAATATTGTCCGAGATGACTCATTTTCGATAGGCTTCTGATTTACGTGAAGATAAATAGATGTAACAAGTTTGGTTGCCATGCATGAAACGGTTCTGTAGATATCGCGGTAACGGACGTACGGACGTACGGACAGCCGTACATGATGACGACAATACCCCTAGGCCAAAGTTGGCCGAGGGGTAATGATAGGCCTACAGCTAGCCTGTCCCTAGGTGAGTTACTGAGTCAGCAGAGATGATCGTAGAAACCGGTTTCACAGGTTTAAAAGAAATGAAGAAAATTCAATTATGGCCCTCTCACCTTGGAGTTCTTGATGGCCATAGTAACATCCTCTGGAGGTACACCATCCATGTCATCAGTGAACCAGCTGAAGGTACATCGAAAAAAGAAGGTTGTTATATCACATCTTCACAACCATCAGATACACCAAGTGTAAACTGCAACTCAACAATAATGTTTGATATGTACACTACACACAGGAAAGAAGCAATCAGAGATTGCTTAATTGTATGCCCCCCCATTCCGCTTTAGACCGACACTGCGCCACCATTGTTCTGTTCTGTATTGGTCTGTGGAGGCCTAATTTGGATAATTATAAAGATTCTGTTTCAGTCACTTTTTTCGCCATGCCTCGCAAAATACATATTCCAAGTATCAAGTCGATCGACCAACAAGTGATAATAAAATGTTTTGATGCAAGATGGTCGCCGGGGATTTCGTCCGGACGGACAGATGGATAAAGCGCTTTACTTTGCACAACTACATGTACAAGGCACTGACCTCATATCTGCAAATTTCATGCTTGTCCATACAATATGGACCAAGATCCAGCCTGGACAAATATATATATATCGCATTCACTAAGGTTTGAGGAACAAAGGGCCATAACTCTTGAAAATATAACCAAAACACAGAGAAACTTAACGCTGCACAACTATGAGGCATTGACCACATATCATGCAAATTTCATACTTGTCCATACAATATTAACCGAGATAAAGCTGGACAAGTCCCAATTCACAAAGATTTCAAGAACAAAGGGCCATAACTCTTGAAAATATACGCGAAACGCGGAGACACTTCAGGCTGCACAACTACATGGCACTGACCCCTGCGGTCTTGAAAATATACGCGAAGAAAATATACGCGAAACGCGGAGAAACTTCACGCTGCACCCCTACAGGGCACTGACCCTATATCAAATTTCATAATTGTCCATACAATATTAATCAAGATCCAGCCCAGACAAGTCCCAATTCACGAAGATTTCTGGAACAAAGGGCCATAACTCTTGAAAATATAACCGAAACTCGGAAAAAAACCACTACGCTGCACAACTACGAGGCACTGGCCACATTTCATGCAAGTTTCAATCCTATCCATCAAATATTAACCGAGATATTGCGACGACAAGAAATTCGGACAGACGGTACAACAGACGGATGGACAGACGGACAAAGCGATCGCTATATGCCCACCTCTAGTTAGATGGAGGGCATAATTACAGTCTGTATTATATGAAGCAATGCACATGCACCATCAATTTCACAAGATATCTTGTGGAGGTGAGGATGAAATTTCTGTTATCCTTAACTTGTTGATATTCTGATTAAAATATTAAATTTTAAGATCTAATATCCATCTAAGATAGGGCGATGAAATAATCAACGAACTGTTTAGAATCCTGTTTGATATAATGTTAAATGTACTGAATTACCAGACATAATTGGAGGCCACCAAATCATTCCAGATTTTACAGGGTAGAATACTGTTGTTGACCTCCTTCTGATCTGGCACATTTTTGGGCGTGTACAAAACTACAGCATCTGTGGTCATGGCAGAGCTGAGGTCCTGTAACGCTGTTATGCTCCGCTGTAAATGGGAATCGAAATCCCCTGCTCTATCAGATGGCATACTGGCTGAAAAAAGAAAGAAATTTTGTTCATTTTACAGTTGATAATGATCGAACTGAAGAATCATCTTTTTCACAGCAATGCCATAAATATTGATTGTGTGCAAGGTGCAGGCCAATGATCATCGTAAGATTTAGATTCTGTTGTACTGATTATAACAGTGGAATCTCAATGTCCTCAAGATATAATAAGTGCCATGTGCCGTGGACAAGTAATAGACACAAAAATGTTTATTGTCAGCAAAACTTTACACCATACCTTGAAGTTGTGCCATAGACAGAGTGTGGAAGTACTTGCGACACTGTAAGAATGGCGCTTTCTGGTCAACAGCTTTACGCACCAAGTCAGCCTCAAATAAAGCTGGATCCTTTGTACCCTTTAAATGAAAAAATAATGAAAACCGGAGCTGTTGAAGTCCCCTGATGCTGAAACAATTGATTTGGCTTGGAAACGTAATGTGCAGTACCTGACATGGAGAGCAATCCCAAGAGAGATCTAGTGGCAAGGTACCAACAATTATTGAATTTGTCCTAAATTTTAACTTGGCATCACCTATAGGTGGATCGGCATGGAAAACAATCCCAAGCGAAATCTTGAGGCAAGGTACCCACACTCCAAATTTGAAAAGAATCCATTCAGTTTTTTAAAAGTTATTGTCCGGAAACAAAATTTTAACTTGCCCCCAGATGCACCACCTAAGGCGAATAGCTGTAAAAACAATCCCAAGCAAGATTTTGAGGTCAGGTACCCTCATACCAAATTTGAAAAGAATCCATTCAGTTTTTCAAAAGTTTGTGTCCAGAAATGACATTTAAATTTTGCCCCCAGGTGGCACCACCAAAAGGCGGATCAGTGCAAAAAACAATCCCAAGAGAGATCTTGAAGTGAGGTACCCACACGCCATAATTTGAAAAAGAATCCGTTAAGTTTTTCAGAAGTTAAACAAAGTCGAA